>JALIZF010001178.1:0-173310 GCA_029948255.1 Telmatactis stephensoni
TAGCTGCTCTTTGGTTATTTCGCCGCCATAGTCGCTAAGGATGGTTTCTAGGTCGCTTTTGCTGGGCGTGTAAAAGACTACTAAAGAGCCGATATTTTCTCTAAAGGGCTTACTGACGCTGGTCAGCTGCTGCGAGAGTAACCAAACAGAGATGTTGTCGTGTCTGACCGGAGAAGGCTAGCTTAATTAACTCCGACGTGCGTTTCTTAACGTCGTCACCACAAGCAATGTCATCAGAATAAGTAGGGTCTGAGTGTCGTGTGGGAATGCTTTATGCCAGAACTTCAAGTGGTTAGCTAAGTTCATTGGGGTCTAGGATATCTACAAAGAAATCCTCGTCTTTTGTTCCTATACCGCTCCAAGTTTTGTTATTTACATAAGTAGGACAAAGGAGTACAATGTAGTCAAACTTGTATCTAAAAGGTACCTAAAAGTTGTTCTACGACAAACTGAGTCTTACCGCAACCTGTGGGTCCTACGATAAGGGCATTACAAGGAATATGTTCTGGATTCATTATATATGAGTGTGGAGCAATACAAAGGGCTGCTGAATTTATACGAGAAAAAAGAAGTCTAGAAGAGCGGGTGGACCGACTTGCAAGAAGAAGTAAAGCGGCTCAAAGAAGAGTTGGCGGCCAATAAAACGGCCGAACGGTTATCGGCGATGGTGACTCTGGCTATGTGGGGTAAAGAAGCTGTCGTCGACTTTATGAGGGCTCCAATGTAATTATATATGGACAACCCTTACAAGTTAGGAAAAGATTGTGTTTATACGGTGTATCAAGACGAGGTCAAATACAGCAAGGCCTCTTGGGTGAATGTGACGGGAATGTCGGTGGATGTGCATTATCCCGGCCGAAAGTTGATTTTGTGTAGCATTTGCTTAGGGCGGCGAGTCATGCCAATGTGGGGTTTCGATTTTGTGGATCATGATGGGAAACCGTTTCCGCCCATGCGACAAAAGACAAACACAAGAGAACCAGTGCATTTTTCTTATGAGCCGCCACCCCAGAGCGCAGAAGATTTGGGGGTGGTTACTTTTCATCTGATAGCCGATGTAGAGAAAAAAGTACAACTGCAAGTGCGGGTGGATGATTCAGCAACCATCTGTATCAACAGCATTGACGATCAGAGAGATCGGCCTTACAACCACATGACCATCAGCATCTTGACGGTCATTTCACTATAATATATGGAGAATCCTTACACAACACACACAGATTATGCGTATGTTTCAGAAGATAGGGATTACACTACTAAGGACCAATGGCAAGATGTCGATGGCCTATCGATCGATGTAGAAGGCTATTACTTGATTATTTGTACCTTGTGCATTAATACGGGCTTTAATGCCAATGTGGGGTTTTGTCTTGTAGACGGCAGCAACCGGCCTCTGATTCCTTTTAGAACCTCTGTAAACAAGAGAATCCCCGTTCATTTTTCTTACGAGCCCTGTCCATTTAGTGGCGAAGACCAGACTCCTGTTTCTTTTCATATGGTGGCTTATTGTAAAGGGCCTGTCAAGCTTCGCCTCATGACAAGTGATGTGCACTATGGCTCTGGCAATACGGTTTATCATGGTAGGGCCGGACTCAATAGTGTTCTGAACATAGACAAGCCTTGGAACCACAAATCCATCAGCACCATGAGTGCTATTCCGCTTTGCAGCATTGAAGAACAAAAAAATAATATATCACAACCCATCGGCAGGGCCGCCTTACCACGGGTCGAAGAAGAGGATAAAAAACCCGCACCCAAACACCCCGGCAAAAAGCCCAAAGGACGCACATCAATGCTTTAGATATATGGATTGCTTAACGTCGTCGCCTTCGAGTGATTGTGTCATTCCCGAAGAAGTGAAAAAAATGCGTTGTCCGCACTGCAATGAAATCTACAAAGAATCAGAGTTTGAGGGCCACATATGTACGGCCGATCTAAAGGCCCGCCGCACTAAAGATGATGGTATCTATCAGGGCGCCGATTAGAATACGAAAAAAAAGCCGTTGGGGCCTAAATATAATGGAGCGCCACTTTTATAAATGCTTCCGCTGTCAAAAAGAGTTTAACACCATACAGGGCGCCGCGTATCATATGAAATATATGTTATGCCGCGCGGCGGTTAGTATACGAAAAAAAAACAAGGGGGCGGTGAAATGAAGCCCCCCTTAGATGACAAGGAAATAGCCGCGGCGGTTAGATTATGAAAAAAAAATAGATATTACTTCTACGGCCGCTGCGTTACATGTAGGTGGGGTAATTTAACAACAACAATGTAGTTTTTTTTTATCTACGGCGGTTATAATATTTAAAGATAGTAATTATAATATTGCTATGGCGTTACATGTAGGTGGGGTAATTTAACAACAACAATGTAGTTTTTTTTATCTACGGCGGTAATTATAATATTTCTATAACGCATATGTAGGTAGGGTAATTTAACAACAACAATGTAGTTTTTTTTATCTACGGCGTTACATGTAGTTTTTATCTAGAGTATAATATTATCTCCTTATGTATTCTAAGGCCATAGATAAAAAAAAACTACATTGTTGTTGTTAAATTACCCTACCTACATGTAACGCCATAGAAATCTATAATGGCCTCTCTTTAAATAATAATCGCCGTAGATAAAAAAAACTACATTGTTGTTGTTAAATTACCCTACCCACATGTAACGCCCTCTCTTTAAGCGCCATAGGTATTTTTTAGCCACTGCCCGAGATCTTTTATCCGCTCTTTATTGGCCGCGGCAAATTCATCTTCGCACTTTTGAGCCGCCGCATCATAATATTTATGGTCTTTATAGTCAGTAATGCCGCCGCAGACATTATGTTCCATATGATATTCTAAACGCTGTTTAGTAGCAAAGCGCCTTTTACAGGCATAACAGCTATTATCGACGTAATATGTTTCTTCGACGTCGCTGTGGTCTTTACGGGGCATTTTATCTTTGAGCGGATATAAACAGCGCCAAATATGTGCCTCGGAATCTCTAAGGCTTCTGCAGCGGCCGCCGTGATGTAAAGACTGCCAATGTGAACGATTTTCCCACGGCACGCCATCTATATCGTCAAAATACGCCCCACAGCTGCCAAAGCGATCATCTATGCTTCTTTTTTTCATATTTAAACGTTCGACGTGCGGACATGCACATCGGCTCATCAAATCTCCGCAATCGCGACACTCTAAATCGCCAAAGTCATATTTTTTATGTGGTCTTCCCGTGTCAACGGCGTCGGGCGCCCTACATATTTTACTCTTCAAATGCATTTCGAGCCGCTGCAGACTAGAAAGATTCTTTCCGCAGTAAGTACATTCAGTATGGCAGGTTTTGGCGAGCTCATGTTGTCGTAGTCGTTTTGCAGAGGAAAAGTTTCTAGAGCATCGTAGGCAATTCATTATATACTGATAAATATTTTAACTTCAAATAGCGATACAAAAAAAAAACGTCACTGTTGTTGTTAAATATAGCCCAAAGGCACTTTTTTTTTCATAATCTAGAGACGTTGCCGGTAAATATTTTATGGCACTGTGGACAATGTTGCATATATATCACCGTAGAAGTGATTTATGACCTTAAAAGGCCCAGAAGCCGTATTTATTTCTTCGTAACTAGAAGCGGGGCTTAAAGTCCATGAACCATCGCTGTCGCTGCTGATGTCACTATAACTCCAATCCCCACTGTCGACGCTGTCGCTCATTATATATCTAAGAGAACATATCTTTCTTTTCTATTTTGACCGCATTAAAGCTCCAATAGCTATTATTGCCACAACGGCTTTTCTTAAGCCCATTACTCCGTATATGCGTATATTCTTTGCCCTCTAAAGTCTCTTTTACCCGCAGCGGCGCCCACATAGTATAAAGCTTATTATCGCCATCCTCCAGGGTCAACTTCATACTCTCGGCCGCGTGTATCTCATAGACATCATAGCCCACAATCTTATAAATGCGCCCGACTTCTAAATCGCGCCACTTTGTCATGGTTTCGGCTTCTTTGATGGCTTTGTTAAATTCTGCGGCGCTGATCATTATATCTTAAAGATGTTTTACCTTTAAAATCAAATACGATGGATCACCTTTAGATGCGCCGCCAATGTTTCTTCGGTTTTAAAGCGCCTTGGACACCGCGGGCAAGGCATCCTGAGGCCGCAGCAGTATTCTTTTAAGACGTCAACTATCTCATCGTAGTCATGGCTGACCAGCGTTAAATAGCCCTCTTGCTCATAGCGTCGTAATATTTCTTTTTGCGCCTCAGATACCTCTCCCGTGCCCTTAGGTGTCTTAAATTCTATACAGAGGCCGTTATAATTTTTATGCGAATTTTGCACTATAAGATCTGGTTGCCCTTTCTGATAGCCCTTTTGCCAGCTTTGTATGCGCTTTTCCCGGCTATCTTGGTTTTCTCCGAGCCCGGCGACAAGGAGAAGATTATGAAAGCGGCGGATATAATCTATTACTTTTTTATGTAAGTCAAACTCATTTTCGATCTTAAAGCACGTGATGGCCCTTATATCCTTTTTGAACTCATAACAGCCAGTTTTGCGTATCTGCGGCAATACCTCTGAAAACACCCACTTTCTGAATTCTATGGCGCTGGGCAGCTTACTGCTAAAAACTAACTCATACAGACCAGGCTCAGTAACATAGACGGTGTTTGGCTGCTCATTCAAGGGGGCATTATTTCGATGCCCCCTTATATCACACAGGGATTTCTTGTACTCCTCAGATACGTGGTCTCTTATAGCATTTTTTTCACTAACATAGCCTAAGGCCCTAGCAACATCTTTTGCCTTAAAATACAATTCATCTCCTTTTTTTAGGGTATTGAGTTTTAGATTTAGCTGTGGGTTTTCAAAAACGCGTATCATGGTATATCAATATGATATTTTAATCTTAATAGGCAATGGACTGAAGTTGATTACCTTCTATGTTCATTTGCGCATCGCTGACGACAAAGATGTGGCAGTTAATCTTGTCATCATTGCCCGCGCCAGAATTTGTTGTGCGTTTTATCTCCAAAGTGACGCCGTCTTGTGTGCTGACCAGTTTTAAGCCCTGGCCGTGAATATCATTGTCCTCTGAGGTTCTTAGATCCACCCACAGGGCATATTTATTGCCATGAAAGAATTGCTGGGGGCTTATGTGGTCGCCAAACCGCCTTACCACTTCATTATAAATGTCGCTCGGCTTTAATCCCTGCGAATAAACCTTATTTGGGACGCCGTTGATATTTACTTTTACATCTGTAATCTTTGGATTCACAAAGGCCTCAGAATCTCTTTGGCCAGCAGAAAATGGCTTTACGAAGAGCAGCAGCAGCCCAGACAGAGACCTGCGGGGTATATTCACCGTTTCGGTAATTAAATCTTGGGTCTTGTCTAGAATGGGGATGGTCTTGTGATGATGCACGTGGTCATAGAGAAAAGCCTTGCCAGCAGAGTATTCACCGGCGGCACTGCGGGCTAAGGTATCGCTGTGAATGGTTTCATACTGCAGCTGTAGATTGGTCATGCTGTAGTCGTGAATCGCCCCAGACAAAGCCGAGTCAGTGCCCTGCAGTAAGTTAGTGGTGTCCGCCAGCGTCACTTCAAACTGCATATCAGATGATAAGATTCTGGGGTAAAAGACACCATGGGTCTTCAGAACTTCAAAATCCAAAGGGATGACATATTTGGTGCCATAGGCCGTTGATAGCGCCGTAGCTTCTGCATCACTTCCCTTATTGGATGAACTACTTCTCATCTTTCTAACGGTATCAGTGCCAATCCCCTGCTCCACCAGCACATCTCTCTCTTTGGGCCATAGGAATAGATCCTTATAGGTGTGGTAAAGGTCATACCTGTTGAGATCTAAAAGACATTCGCCGGCAAATTTAACTTTCATCCTATTGACGATGTTGCGGCCTATGTTGTTAACGCAATAGCGCTTGTCGGCCGTTGTTGGTTGTATGGCCAAATCAAACCGCAGCGCCAGGGTGCCAGGCACTAAGAGAAGATTTTCTGAGAGCGTGGGGACGCTGACGTATAATGTCTCGCCGGGCTTTGCACTAGAGGGCGTAAAAGTCACCCGGTGAAAAGTCCTTTCGGCCTTTAAGCCGCCGGTCTGTTTAGGCAGAATATGAGGGTCTAACTTTGAGCTGATCATTATATATATGGAAGGAGAAATAGAAAATCCCGACTTTGACCCCACCACCGAAGAAGGTCAAGAAGACCTTAACGACGTCATCGACGACGAATATGACGCTCTTTTAAAACGCGACGACGAGGATAGAAATACGTGGTCTCGGCGGATAAGAAATCGGTTTGCCGCCGGGGCCGACTATGCCATCCGCCGTCTTAGAGATAAATTCCGATCTAAAAATCCGAGTGAATCACCACCGGAGTACATGGAATTAGAAAATTTAGAGGACGATCCTAGAGTTGAATTGCAAAGAGAAATAATAGAGAATGTGCGCGAGCGGTTTCCTAATATGAACTATGCCCTCTTAGACTTTCAAACCGGCGACGGTGGTAAAGTGCAGGTAAGAGACGCCCATAGAGGAGGAAAATGGTATAATCTCTATCAAGTAAGAGATCCCTCAAAGATCAACGGACAGCTGCCTAAAGGTATCAGAGACGCCCTAGGCAAAGAAACCCTCATCTTACAACAACAGACCGCCGAAGCCGATGTCGCCGAGGCTACCAAAAGTATAACGATCGCCATAGATCATATAAATCAGTATAAAGATAAGATTGAGAGCCTTAATGAGACGCTACAAGAACGCGAAGAAGAATATCAAAAACAATACCGCCTCTTACAAGAAAGCCACGGTAGAGAAAAAGAACAGCTACAAGAATTGCTCTTAGAGCGAACAAAAGAAAAACAGCAACTCAAAGCCGAGCGAGATAAAGCCGCCCATGACTTAGCCGCAGCCCAAGAAGAATTACATCAAAAGCAAATCACTTTAGACGGCACCATCAGAGAAAGACGCCAGATTTTACAGCAAATAGACACCCTTGAAGAGCAAATACGGCAAGACCGCCAGGCCTTAGAAGACCTAGAGCAGCATATAAAGCGGCAAAGAGAAATCATCGCCGATCAAACTCGCCCCGAAGAAGAACGTCAGGCCGCCGAAAGAGAACTACAGATCTTGCAAGAGCGCAAAGAAGAATTAGAGCGCCAGATAGAAAACCGCGAGAGAGAGTTAGGCCTCACCACCAAAGAAAAAATAAAACGCATGCTTATAAAATATGGCATTCCTGCGGCCTTTGCCGTGGCTATAAGTAGTGTCATAGGAGTCATATTAACCTCTTTAAAAGGTGTCGGCGCCGGTGTTAAAAAAATAGGTCAAGGCCTGACCGCGCTAGGTAAAAAAATGGCCGCCGCCGTGCCAGGTCTATTAGGCAGCGTCTTATCTTTGGTGTTGAAGACCGGCGGCGAATTGCTGAAGTTTGTCGGCAACAACATTTGGATCCTTGTCGTCGCCATAGGCGCCGTACTACTAAAGAAGTTAAAGATATAAAATCTAAAAATCTGCGATTTTTTAACGTAGCATAAAATAACCCAAACCAACAGCCGCAGCAGTAATGCCGCCCTTTAAAAGATCATGGTCGTATTCTTCTTTTATAGTCGGCAGCGGCTTAATAGGCTTTTTCTTTGTGGGTACTTCTTTTTTAGGCGGTGGCTTTTTCTTCGGCGGCTTATCAAAATGAGGCACGGGCTGCTTAGTGTCTACATTCACCTCATTAACACCCATCTTCATGTCTGCCGTCGCCCTTTGCAGCCTGTTATTATACCCCGCCACACTGCCCGCATTCAATATCAAATGGCTGGGCATCAACCAGCAGCCAGGCGCTATGGCAAAATCCAGCCGCACCTTCGCACTTTGAACCGCCATCTGATACCGCTGTATGCTTTTAGAAATGTCCGCCTCTTTTATGGCATCTTCAAACAATTTCAAAAACACCGCTCTCGTTTCTGTAGCAGAGCCGGCATCGCCTACAATACTACTCCTTGTATTCACCTGCGCCCCCAGCACCGTATAAACAAAGGCCTCGATCGACTGATTCAGCCTTGCCAGCCCCGCCTTGGTAAGCCCCTTCGACTTCCTTAGCGCAAAATAAAGATAAGGCTTCTTTTCCAGCGGCGAGATGTGATCTAACTCATGATCGCCCCACGAGCCACTTTCATCATTGAAATGAAAGAAGCCGCCGGGCCACTGATAGACATTTTTGCCGTCCATCTTTGCGTCATAAGCCTCCGTAACATCGTGCATACGACCAAATATTTTTTTATAGATTCTCCCCAGGCCTCCATTCTCGCCCTTCAAACGAAAATCGCTATCAGGAGAAATCTGAAACTCTCTGCAAATTCTATTATAAGCGCTTTTATCGTATTTATTCTCTAGAGGGTGAAAATAACCATCCCCCGGCAGCGGTACAGACATCTGCGATAGAATGCGCCGAGTGGTAAAAAGAACATGAAACTTCAGCAACGAGTCTACCCTCGCTTCGTAATGCATTTCTACGCCAACGCCACAGCCCGCCGTCGCACACCACAGGGCAAACGAAAGTTGCTGCGGCCAATAACTCATATCCGGCCCCCTCAACCACCTATGAGCCTCCGCCGCCGTCGTATGTTTTAACACCACCTCCGTAAATATCCGCCGCGGCCTCATCGTAAACTTTTCTTCGGGCGCCACATAAATCACCATCGCATCCACATCAAACTCCGCTGGCTTCTCCATCCCTATGGCATACGTGGCCTTCGTCAGCTCCAGAGCCTTAGGAAAACCTCCAGGAGCTTTAGCCTGCGTTTCATGGCGGTCTTTAAGATCTCTAGGTCCCAAGGCCTTTAAAAGCGCCGCATTTAATTTTGCGTCGCCATAGTGATGCACTGCCGTTGGAAAAGGCCCATCTGGCGTAATATCTTCTCTAAACACATCGACAGCAATTCCATTGTATTCGAATTCAATACTCTGAGGCCCGGCAGAGAACTTTTTAAAATCGGCGTGCGGGTAGGCCGTCCTAAATCTGTGCCATTCGTATTGTACCATTATATATAATGACCGACGTGATACGAGAAGAACCCTCTGCCCCATTATACCCTGTCATTTCTGATGGAGAAAGTTTTCGACTTCAAAAAATCAATATGATCCTTTCTGAATTAGGCGCCGAGGTCAAACATTACGACGGCGTCCGTAAATAAAAGGCACCTGAAAGGTGCATGTATCTACTGCAGACGTGTTATAGAAATATTTTTGACAATGTGAAATGCATTGAAATTGAAAGAAAAACATGAAGAATGTTGAAGAATTTTATGGAGTTGGACAGGGCAGTTTGTTATTACCTCAACTGATGTCTTTCGGAAATTAAATGTTCGGAAAAACTTGGTAAGTGATATTCTTAACAATGTTTTTACGTCCATCAATAGAGACAGCTTTCATAGACAGTGTCATAGGTTTTATAAAAGGAATTGCTAGTGTTTGTTTGTCTTCATACATACTGTAGGCCATTACATTTTTTTATTTAAATAGGAGCTGAAATATTATATAATGAAGTGAATTATTTGATGATAGTTTACATGCAATCGGTGTAAACTTGTTTACTGTTGCTAAAAGATAGAACATTTGCGAAAGGCTCAAACGAGATCGAGACGAACACTTCAATATTGTATTGACTTACCGGCTCAAAAACGACTTCAAAATTGAATAATGATTTAAAAATTCTCCATAAGAATAAACCTGACACATTCTATTAAAGCTGAGCCTTATTAATGGGCATAAAAACATTGCTAAAAATATCACTTACCAAGATTTTTGACTTGAATTTCTGTCAAGCTTGTCAACAGTCGTCATGTCCGTGTTCCCGTGTATTTTCCGAAAATATTCCGACTTTTCTATTGTTAACACTTTCTATTGTTAACAAGCATAGAACTTCGTGTCGAAACTCACACATGTTCTGGTGAATACCAATATACCGTGATCTCATAATTTGAGTGAAGCATGAAGTATATCCATTTTCAACACGATGACATAGTATCTACTGCATTCTGCAGTAGATACAAAAATACAATAAAACACGCTCCGTGACCCACGCCATTGCTTTGTCTTCCGGGACTTTATCGGCCCTTTTAACAAGTTCGGGGATTGCCACGTCTTTAACGGGCCCCGGAATTCTAGTAGGAATCCCTTTAAGCGCGATTGGGGGACTCTGTGGAATTATTTCAGCCGTCGCCACGGTAGCGACTAAAAAATTAACCCAAAAGGTTTCGAAACATGAGAAAACAACGTTATGCAAATCTAAAATAAATACAATCTCAGACCTCATTTCGAAAGCTCTCCATAATAACAGAATCGATGAGAATGAATTTGCTTTAATTATGGCCGAGTCAAATAAATACGAGCAATTGAAAAATGAAATCCGACAAAAAAGCGTCGAAGTTTTTAAAAAAGACGATCCCGAACTACGCAAGAAAATCTACAGCGAAGCCATGCAAGAAATCAAACAAAAACTAAATCATTAAATATTCAATTTCAGCGAAGCGAGACAGGATTTAATTTGCATGTGTCAAAAACCAGACAATGACGTCACGCGTCTAACATAAATACTATTTTGGAGTCCAAAAATATTGGTTGTGCATCTGTGGCCGAACGGTTAGAGCCTTGGATCTCCGAGCTGGAGGGCATCAGAGATTCTGGGTTCGAGCCTCGTCGGGCGCATTTCACAGCCCCTCACTAAATGTGAATAAATGTAGCCCTCCCATTTATTCATGCTTAGTGAGGCGTTTCCGTAGTGTTGTCTGTGATTTAACCTCGCGATGAGGGATTTCACAATACAAAAGTGACCAAGTGTCACAAATCAAATACAAACAATGAAATACAAAAGTGGCCAAAGTGTCACTAATGAAATACAAGTGGCGGAGGTGTCACAAATACAAAAGTGGCTAAAGTGTCACTAATGAAATACAAGTGGCGGAGGTGTCACAAATACAAAAGTGGCTAAAGTGTCACTAATAATGAAATTAAAATCAATACAAAGTCAAAAAACCCCGTCGGGGAATACGCATTAGCTTCCGAGTCGATCTATTCCCCGACGGGGTTTCTGGCATATCAAAAGCAGTATGACTTTATTGGAATCCATCCTTCCCTAATGTCCAACCCATTATTTTCTTGGAATCCATCTCAACAGGGGGTGCTTGGCATCTATCGTGTACAAGATTTCATAGATTATCGTCAGGGTAATATGAATGTCTTTCTCCAGCCGAATAAACATCTGCTCGGCTCTAAGCATTGTATTTACAGAAACCTCAGGGTATTTTATCTCCTGTAATTTCAGATAGAAGGTTAGAAACACTCTTGTAATATTTTCCTAGCTTTAATTTCTTCAAGGTTTTCTTCAAACCCTGTAAAGTCGGCTCTTCTAAGTTGTCTATAATTTTTTTCTTAGTTTCATCATCAAAGAATACGGGCCGATGACCTTGTATATAACTCATCCACTCTCTAAAATAGTGTATTCTTCTATACGGCGTTCGTTTCCGACCACCGTTAGCAAAATACTGTTCTATTGTGGCACAAGGAACCGCATTGAATATAATTTTATGGCAGTGTAAACAAAAGGCTGAAGTGTCTTCTTGTATTTGCATTTTTTTACCACAACAAACAAGTGGGGTTGGTTTTGTGGGTGGTAAAAAATACTTTAAACACTTGGTGCAAATAAAACGGTCTTCAAAGGGCACTAAAGTACACATTATACTAGACTTATTTTTTATATCTCCAGCAGCAGTCGCCATTTTAATCAATTTTGCCAAAAATGACCCCATAAATATGCAGGGAATCCTCGATGCCGACATCCCTCGATCTACGCAGGCAGGGCCCGTGAATTACGAGGTGCGATCGAGACAAACCCTTACTGCTGCTAATCTCGTGAAACACTGAAGAGCGTTTTCGTATGAATGAGAGGACAGTCAGTCCAGAACGATAGTTATTCAAGTAGGTCTTTCGATTCGGTATTTATAGTCTTAAAAGTAAGTATACAAGGAGTTATGTTGTCAGAAACACCTCCCAGCAAAATTCGAAAGTGAAACGCTACGCTGAAATCAGCTATAAGTAAGAGATTATTTTTGTATTGACTTGCGATATAACCTGGGAACGAGGAACTAACAGCTAGTTCCGTTATTTCCACGGATATCCAAGATATAAACTAACTGAATTCTGAGAATTGAAATCTGTGTCGTCATTACTCGCCGCTAAAGAGAGCATGCATGCAGTTGGTACAGGTACGAAGTTTCTAAAACTTATGACATATGTTAATTAACTTTCCCAAACCACTTAATTCTAACCCAACTATCAATATATTGATCTTAAATACAATTCAGTCGTACAACCACGTCACTGATAGCACTACATCACGGTCGATTTTTATAACCACCGTTAAAATATAACAAATATTTGGAAATATACTAATAGTAGACAATTCTCAATTACAGATTTGAAGCGGACTACTGATTTATTACATATAACAATTTAGTCTGTCCAGAGACGAATTGAAAATTATATAAACAGATATAAATGTGAAAAAGAAATATCAGAGACAATACTGATTAACTGATATCAAGAGAATAGTTTCGCTTGATGATATATGTATGTTCATTCGGCGTAGATGCGTAGAGATCATCAAAATTTCTTAGCAAACAAACGACTACTTAAGGATGGTATACAAGGCTAAGACTACCTAGTACCTTTGGCTCAGTTCAGTTCATCTATTCAATCATGCTGAACTAAAATACACTTGAAATTTAGGCAAAAAAGGTCCAAGAGAATAGAGCATCTTACTTCAACTGAGGTAGTCAATAAATAAGATATTTAAAGTTTTCACTTGAAGATCAGTTTGGACAACGCGACCATGGTAATTAAGTCGATTTTTGTTCAAAAATTACTTCCGTAAACAGAAAGCAGCCAGGCCAGGTATTCTCGACTTTTAGCAGTGATCCATCGAGGTTTTGAGAAGTTATTCAGTTACTCAGTCGTAAGCACAATTTAAAGAAATGATTTTATTAGGGCCAAGGTACCTTGGAAGGATTCTAGCTTGCTTGCATGGCACATACAAGCACTGGTGGCGCTGGTGGTCCCGGAAACTAAAGGTTAAACAGTCTAAAGAATGACGTAGGTAACGGTTTTGATTAATAGGGATTTTCCTTAGCCACATATAGGGGGAAGACATGCATGCATATAGGTTAAGCACGAAACTATTACTGGAGAGTTTAGAATGACTAAAAATATATTTTGGCAAGCACTGCATGCAAGCAATGCCGATTTAAGAAGTATTTTAGATTTTGCATCTCATTCAGATATTTGTATATATATTTTTATAAATGTAGACTACAACCTTTCTGCAATTGAGTGTATATATATAGAAGACATTGCTAACTTATTAAGAGCTGTAAAATCACGCACCGCCCCCATCTTATATTTACTACCGAAGATTCACATCCGTTGGATGTCATACGGAGAAAATTTCAGCATATGTTGATGAATTTCCCAAACCATTAGCACAGACCCTGCTCTCCTACATGAAAGATACAACAAGTCTCGTCACATTTATCTCTTCACAACCTCAACTGTCTCTTAACACAATCTTAGTAACGATCATGGATGTAAGAAGTCTATACACTAATATAGACAACCAAGAAGGCATCAGAGCCGTATGTAAAGCTCTTACTAAAGTTAACATTACGCATCCATCACCACAAGCACTATGTCAATTGCTAGAAAAAGTACTGACACTCAACAACTTTACATTCAATGAAGATAACTATCTACAAATTAAAGGGACAGCCATGGGTACTCGCGCATTCCCAAACTACGCGAATATCTTTATGAATTCGAAAACCATTACGTCTATCAAACCACATGGACATCATCTATTATTACATGGAAGAGATATATTGACGACATATTTATCATATGGCAAGGTTCTGAAAACAAGCTACAGGAATTTTTTGATTTGACATCAACAATGTTCATTATTCTATTAAATTTGAATATGAATTCTCCAAAACACAGTTGAATTTCTTAGACGTTACTGTGCACGTAAATCCCAACGGTACTCTATCCACGGATGTCTACCACAAACCCACGGACACCTATTCCTACTTGAATTGGTACTCAGCTCAGAGAAAAGCAGGACTTGCACTTAGAGGTGATCTGGTTTTCTAGAGACATTTTTCAATCGAAGATAACACCAATATTACGAACTGTTGACTTCGGAGATATATCATGGCCCTCCTAAGAGAATCAAAAGGTGGTCGAGGGCGATGAGCAGCCGACAGAAGTAAAACCTCCGTTTTATCAGTGTTTAGTTTTAACTTGTTGCTCATCATCCATTTATCAATTTCACTAACACAAGCCTCAACTTTGCATTTGGCAAATTCCATTTCTTCCAAAGAGGATGTTTCAAATGTAATTTATGGCTGAGTATCATCAGCATATAAATGGAAATTGATACAGTGTTCTCTCTGAATGTCCCCAATTGGCGACGTGTACATCAGAAACAAGATCGGACCTAAAATAGAACCTTGAGGTACGCCACACTGAAAAGAGCGACTGGTAGATACTCCTGCCTGAACGCTGACCTGGAAACTCCTATCACTGAGGTATGATTCAAACCATCTGAGGACAAGTCCATTAACACCAAACCTTGAAAAACATTCTTTCTAACAAAATTACATGATATATTAACCATATCAAAAGCTGCAAAAAGATCCAGCAATACTAGAAAAACGGAACGCTGCCCATCAATCGCTTTCAAAATATCATTCTGTACCCTTAACAAAGCTGTCTCAACATCAGAGTTAATTTCCGAAGACCGAGGCATTAAGCCATATAGAAAAGCTACTCGAAAAGCAAGAGAAACTACTCGGCTACGCCTCGTGTTCCTAAGCTTGCTTTTCTCTTGCTCTTCATCTTCCATCGTGTTTATATCACAGTACAGAGACATATTCCTTAAATATAGATATTGGGAAGTCTTAATATTACCAAATCCCGATATGCTGAGAGGCAAGTAGGATTCTTATCAAAGTAAATTAAAAGGCTGGGGTCAAAGTCGTCACCCAAGCTGGACTGGTACACACACGTACAATTGAGGCTGAGCGTTGTGTCAGTACTTCAGATCGATAGAATAAAATGAGAGATTTAACACTCTATGTGGTTGAATTCTATTTGTCTTTGGTTTGATCATTGAACATGTCTAAAAATGTAAATAATTTGGCGGTCACGGTAGACTATTTATATGGCATGCTAAATTGATACAGTTCGTTTGTTAAGTGGGACAGTGCGGGCAAAATTAAGAGGGATACCGGATATTTAAGACCTCTCCTAACAGGGCCTCACCTTGGGCACGAGTGAACGCACGAGTGCGTCTAGTTTGTACAAAGACTACTATAGGTACAGGAGAATGTGCAACAATGACAGATATGAACAAGCCTTGTATAACAACTAAACTAAATATAATTTCCTGTTTACATCACGTTTGGAGTCAAAGCGAAACCTTATGTTGGTCTGTTTGGGTTATAGTGAAAGAGGGTGTGTCACAGAAAACTATACACAAATTCTATAATCAAAAGACAAAATCTGCAACTCTGCAACATCATGAGGTAGCCAGGTGCTATCAGATATCAGACTGGTATCGCCTCTCTTTATCACAAGGATTTTAGTTTTTGGACGGAATTCGTGACTTTTTCGGTAAAATCGCGATTTCTTGAGAGCTCAGTTCCGACATGCAGCCAGATAATAGCATAGATAATAGACACAAACTGAAAATCAATTGTTCTTGTCAATAGGGAGTTGACATCAGTCGAACACGCACACATGCCGGCTTTGATCATTAACCACAGACTCACTATATAACTAAAGACATATATAAAGGTCTCTCTATCTTTGTTTTGTGGTGGCCACTGCATGGTTACTAGCCAAAACTCACTTCCGATTATAATCACTGATAAATCATGAATAGCCGACACTGAACATATATGGCCTTTTGAAAACCCACTATATCCGTGAGTACGCCTTATAATTCACTCCCTTGATATGAAGTATTTCATCTTTATGTTTTGAATAAGTACCCCGCATCGAGGAGGAGCTACATTATAAGGAGCTACATTTGGGAAATCTATATTAAGCGGTCAAAATTCACTAGACTTATTAAAAGGTCAGGGTCCAGTTGTGCGAAGTTTGAATCAAGTTATCCACTGGATAAGAGTTATCCGCTGTATAGATTTTGTATAGATTTCATCCGCTGGATAAGGATTTATCCGCTGGATAGCGCTATTCATCCTTCGTACAACCGGCCCCAGTAAGCTTATTTCCCAAGGATGATGCGTAAGTGTACCCTGGGCTCCAGGGGTTTATTATTCGCTTTCGTTAGAGTTTTTCTCTTGTAGGCGAGCGCCGAAGGCGCGAGAAGCAAAAATATCAGGTAAATAAACGTCAAAACGAGACGATGAACCCCTGGAACCCAGGACGTAACGTATGTTGAGGCCGTAATTAAGCAGGTGTAGCTAGGTTCGACTATATTCTTTGTTCATGCAATTTTTACAAGTTTGGCTTAAAAGGCAAGGGCGGTGTAACGAACGACCGCTGACTGTCTGTACATCAGACGAAAAAGAATATAGCTGTATTCCACATAAGAATAGCTGTATTTCACATAAGGATTCGAACCTGGACATTGTATTCGCTTCATATTGCTTTGTAACGCTGATGATAGGAGCGGTCTAAATGATCAGTATTGCCTGGGGTGCCTGTGGTTTCATGTATATCTGATTTCACCAGTCAAAGTACAATCAGATACAGGCATTAGTGGTTGAATGCTGTAGATATGATATAATTACATCAGGAACCGAATTGAATGGATTTAAACTGCGCTATACATGAGTCAACAGCATGAGTCACTGGTTCAACAGCTTTTTATCAGACCCCACGCATGTTTTCTTGTCAACAGAATCGGCAAAAGGACGCCAAGAAGTTCAAAGCAGTCTATGAATTAGAAAACTGTAAAAGTTTATTGAGTCTAGATCTCCATTCTTAGATAATGGTGGAGATATCTTGGATTATCACGCTTTTCGGACGCCGCATATACTACAAGAAAGAAGGTCCTGGGTGTAGACCACAGGCAACCTGGCCAACTAGGGATAGTCTGCATAGTACATTGAGGAAGAGGCCCCCCAGGCTGATCAAGTGAAAGACGCCGGTGAATTATAGCGACAAAGAAATGATGAAATGGTGCAAGACAAAAATATTGTCAGTGATAATATTGAGCGGAAATGTATAGGCACGTGTAAATATCAGTGTTGTCCTCCAAATATCTGCTGAGTTACCGATGCATTTATAAAAGGTTGACCAAGTGTTTATCTAAGAGATCGAATTATGGCTCCACGCTTAGAAGTCAACTGTCCGTTAGGTATGTTCGCTCTAGTCTTGCTCACTATAAACCAGTAAGGTCTCCTGCAAAATATAATATTTTGGCCTTCTACATATTCAGTCAATCAGAAAATGCCATTTTTATCGATCCACCAACAGCCTACCGCTGGACGGCAATAGCACTGATCCTGGTGCGAGGGAGGTAATTGGGAAAGGGGCGTAGGCTAGACCCATGTCCCGACTATTCGTTCTGTTCTACGACCTTAGATTAGTGTAATTAGGCTTGGTTTGATACCGTAGGTACTCGACTTATAGATCATGTAGCGTCTGTTTTTCCAGTGCAGCTGATTACTCGTGCCCAGGCCGTTGGCCGGGAACGAGGTATAAACTGCAAATTTAATAAAATTATATAAACTGCAAGTTTAATAAAATTTCTTTATTTTTAGTTAGCCGGTTCAGTAAAGGTCTTTACTACTTGCGCTGGTTGCACTACAGGCAACCAGTGTACGCTTCGAGGAGCATCTTGTTAAAAAGTTTATTAATGAGCGTCTAGTTGCACAATATGAACACGTGTCATATGTTACCAAATCGTCAAAAGTGGAGGTCATTTGCTTTTATTATGCTTTTATTATAGATACCACGTGTCGGTATTCGTGTCAGAATTTTCATTGATTTCATCAGACATAGGAAATCCAAGACTATTTCGCCTTTAATATTTTGCAATGATTCACCCTATGACTCATGGCTCGACTTAGCGGCTTATTTCATTTGATTGCTGCGACGATAACAATTTAATAATAATCTATTGCTTATATAACGCAAACTCACGCTCATGGGAAATGATCTAATGCGCCCACGTTGGGATTAGACTTTTTTGGAATGTTACATGTACTCAGCAACAAAATTTCAGGGATGTCAATCCCTCATTTACGGTGTATCATTACGATACATTTATTAATATTAATAATTATCAATATTCAGTAATTTGCGGTATATCAACTATAGTGTTTTTCATTTGATCGCTGCGATCGCTGTGAAAAACGCGTGTGGCTAACGCGTGAGAGCTTCGTTACGTGAACGCGATTGAATGAGTGAATATAAACCATCGTGCTTTGTGCTTTGAGTGGGATTTTCTCCAAAGCAGCGCGCAGCTGCGGACACTAGTGAAAAACGTTAAGAACAAATATCGATCTGATCCATGCTCAATCGATGCATCGTGATTTGAATAGTATGAAGTCCACGTCACTTTCGGCCTGCCTTCAATCACGTCGAGTGTTTTTCCGAGGGAGCGTTGCGTGACGAGGCTAAACACGGCTGCGAGGGAGACTAGGGCAGTGACATTGTCAATCTCGTACCCAGAGCTCCTCTTGGTCAGCGTACGATATTGTCGCAGCTGCTTTTAGTCTTATCCATCCTTGGCTTATGTAAAAGCAAGAAATTAAAGTGAAACTGAAATCGAAAGTGAACCTGCCATAACGAGTGAAGTATACATGGTAAGTCATACTGCACGTATACGAGTAAAATTGTAGCAGCACAGTTAAAAATTGCATTAATATAAGCTTAAAATTAAAACTGATAAGCTTAAGACTTTAATGCAAGCACATTTAATAAATTTTGTGGGAATGACTCAATTCGCTCACTAGTGAATGAGGTATGCTTTGGACTGTGTTGTAAGCATTGTCAGTTAATAAAGTAGATGTAGAAGTGTAGTTTTAGTTCAGTGATGAAACATCCCTAACCCAATAACCCGGATTAAGCTACATTTTCAGCTACTGTTAGCTTAGACTGTACAGTTTGTGTGCCTAACCAAAATTTGTCTGTAGGTCTTTCTGGTGTTAAGTTATTGTAAGCAAGTTAAAGCAAAATTGGTTCTCTTTAGCTACACCCATAAATATCAGCTGTCCTCATGTATTAAAACATGTTAAAAGATATAAGCTTAAATTTAAGTTTGCATGTATATAGTGTACGATTATTAGACTATGCATTTCTAGCTGGAGCACTACATAAAAGTTTTTAGGTTGTAATAATCTCCTGTCTGGAAAATAAGTCAAGAGTTGTGAAATTTTAGATACTTACTTTTATATCCTTGTGATACTCATGTGGTTTTAAGGATAAAATGTAAAATGTACACTAAATCTTCTATCAAAGTAATGCAATCAGCATGTTAGTTGTTAGTACAATATCAGGACTGCATTCACCAACATGACAACCACATTGGCCATGAGGACCAAAAAGAGAGAGTACACAAAATATGTGAACCAATCAGCAGCAATCATTTCATCCAATCATTTTTATCAGGTGTATAATTACGTCATCGATATAACTAACTGAAAGTTTTTCAAGGCTTTGAAACTTTGTAGTTCTCATGTGCTCATGTAGGTCAGACATTGTTTGGCTCTTTTGTTCATAAACTGCATTGATGACAAAGTCAATAAGCTCTTCTGGCAATAGTTTTTACCAAATCAAAATCAAGACTAAGGTTTGCTTGAGTTTGAGGAAAAAATGTAGGCCTTATGAGTTTTGAACATATTTAAATCTATAAGAAAAGTAATATGATGCCCAGTTGTAACCTAATTTAAGCTGGATTGACCTGCTCGTATTGATAGAGAGGTATTGTACAAATCGTTTTTTTTTTTTTGCAAAGTGTGTACAGTGTAATGGACACACCTATTCCGACACAACAAGCCTCTAAACTTTAATAGGCTTTGCTGAAAATAAGTTTATTTAAAAATTCCATCATTCTGCATACACTAGAATGAATCCTAGAACATTAAGTGTCATTCAATATGTACATCTTTCTTAAGGTCACAGCATGGCTATATAATGCAAAATAATATTTTCAGACATGCAGCCTGGGAAGTATGCAAATTAATGTCACCATGAAAATGAATTGTTTCTTCTCAAAATCAAATGTGTGCTTCAAGAAATCAAGAAATCCACTGATCTTGTTTATATATTATGTTTTCTTTGTTATTTTGCCAGTGATTTTGCATCTTGGATGCCATCATTTATTGCTTTTGTAAGTTTTGTCATGTATGCATTATCATAATGAGTAGACATGATGTAAGTTTTGATGACATGTTTGGCTTTCTTCTTACTTGATATCTGTGTCACTAATATGAATACCCTTTCAAAAAAATAGCACACATGAATGCTTACCTGTTGGCCTTATTGAACTTATCTCAACAATGATTGGTCCATGGATGATGGTTACCTGGTGATTAAACTAAAGAATTCATTCCATGCTTGGATGACGCTTACACTTCAGACACAACTCTATAAGAGTATGGCTTCAGTAAGCATTTTGGATCGCCTAATACTAAATACCATAGAATTTATTGATTACATCAACATTTATTGGTGGATTCTACAAGCACAGTATTAATGGATGGCTTGTTAATATCACCAAAGACAGTAACTATTAGTTAGACGTTGTTACAGATTTGATCACTGAGTACCATTAATATTACTCCAAGCAGTATGTTAGTTTTAATCCAAATCTTGAATTTTCAGCTTGACAATTTAGTTGTAGATCAAATCATGACTGACTAACGGGTTTGTAAAGCATCTTGAAAATATGTTAGAACAGAGCTGAGACACAAGTAGAATAACTACCTACTAGCATAATTATATCCACCTTTCTTGACATGCAGTTAATTGAATATAGAACTATTTTATCAATGACAATTAGTTGTAAGATTTTACATGTTTTTAATCTGTTGAACATTTAATTTAGCAGTTAGTTTATAAATAACATGCTTTAATTTATCCTTCATTGCACTCACCATCAGTGGCGGCCTTGGACGCGATGAAGGTCATTCTGTTAGAAGACAGTTTTGTTGTATGTGATAAAACAAAATTAGTGGCTATTGAACTGTTAGACTTCAATATTATCAATGGCTAAATCATTACTTATCTGTTCTGTTATATATCCTGGCTTGATTTACTTAATATTCTTCCTTTGATAAGCAAGTTGTCTACGGCACCATCATGACCAGCGGTTAATTTCGTAACGAACAATTGCTAATAGCTACCATGTAACTCGTGATCTCCTACGTAAGCATGTCATAACATGTAATAAGTTTACAAGTTAATCAAAACCTTGAATATTTAGGTCTTGTTCAGATGCCATACCAACCATTTTTTTTCTACCAAATTGATGTAAAGAAATACAAGAAATGTTTGGTGTCTAAAGTTTGATTTAGAACTGCCTAGACACCTTTGACTAAAATTTGAATATTTCGGAATGGCACATGGAAGGTACTAGGCCTTTATTAAATACATGCTCATCTGTGCCACACACTATTGAACTGACAGAGCCACAATAATATTGCTCCTCTCTCCTGCTCCTCACTGGTTTACATGAGCAAGGATTGTCCTATTATTAGACACAAAAAATATTAGAGCAGATTTCATATGAAATGGACTGCGCTGTGCTGTGACCGTGTCATTGCCGTGATGTCTGTACAATATTCAAAATTCCAGCCGTAACCATGCTGTGACTGTGTGGTGCTCTATGTACTCAAGATATTTAGCTAAAAAGAGACATGTATGTCATGGACATTTATTGGTGGATTCTGCAAGCAAATAGTATTTATGGATGACTCATTAATAACACAAAAGAAAGTAATTTATAGCTTGATACACTGTTACATAAAATATTCCAAGAAGTAATATTGGTAGGTTTTTTTTAGATTTAAAAATCTAAATTTTGAATTTTCAGATTGCTTTCTGTGGGAATTATTACATCAATATACTTTAATCCAGTCATGATTTGATCAGCAAGCTAAGTAAATAATTTACTTAGCTTGCTGATCAAATCATGACTGGATTAAAGTATATTGATGTAATAATTCCCACAGAAAACAAAACTAGACTGGAGACACCAGTAGAGCACATGAAAATGAGTATTTTCTGTCAGTGATATTTTTCATACTATATTATTTATATCACATATGTAGTACAATAATAACTTGATTTCTAATTTAAAGTTTTTAATAAATGATAGTATCATGAAAATGTACATGTATTGTAACTGTTAATTAAGAAAATAATATTGGTCAGTTAATTTTATAATCTTTTCACATGCACTTTTTTGGTTGGTCCTATTCATCCATGAGACAGTGTTGATATATATGATAAAAACACAATGTCAAAATATTCACAATTCCTACTGTAACTGTGTTATGACTGTTTAGTGCTATTTTCACAGTCATACAACATCTACTCTAAAACCTTTTTAATCTTGTGATGTCAAACTTAATTTACCCAGGAAAGACATTTTATTTAAACTATAAACACAAGTTGGTAAAGAAAGCAGTGAATGTGTTTTATCTCAATAAGGCTAGGTCATTTATTAATAACAGACACAATCAAGTGCACATTGTTGAAATTCATTGTGATGACATAAAAAGTGACCATTTTTGGACTTGAAATTTCACCTACATGTAAGGCAAAATGGTTAGCAGTCTACATATTATTTTGGTATTATATTTTTGATCTCAAAAGTGTGGTTATAGAGTCTGTACATACATGTATGATAATTTGAAGGGTTCCCTGTGAAAATGACCTAAGTGACTTTTTAATTTCTCCATCATAGGAAAGTTAATCATATCATTTCATACCATTGAAAAAATATCTTCAAAGTCTCTCTGTTTTCACATTGAACCATTCATTTGCGCAAAATAAACTCAACAAATTGCACATCATCTTTGCCATAAATTATCAAGGTTTCCAGTCTGTTTAATTTTTTTTCAGTGTAATTTAGGTATCATACTTTGTGTTGTTCTGATCTGACACAAGGACTTTTTCTCTGGGTTCAACCTGTTGTCAGAAATCAAAATGTGTGTTGAATATCTTGGCAGAAAGTTAGTGAGTTTAGTTGTGCATATTCTCTACTTTCACCTAACCATAATGTCTTCTGTTTTGGGGGATAACTAGTGTAATTTAGATGAAACAGATTTAAATTACATCTTGTTTGATTTGAATTACAATAACTATCCTCAAAAACAGACAGACAGCATTATGGTAGAGAATCATAGCAACAAAAGTTGTGGCTTTGATGTCATCAACCACCTTTGGGCAAGTGTTCATCAGATAATAAAGAATGAAAGGAAATCCTGCTCCTGAATCGTCATTATTCAAATCAAAAACCCTTTTCCTGCTATTGTTACAACACTGCTTGGTTGCAGTAGTTCTATCCCATTCACAGTAAAAACATGTGGAGTAAAAAACTGTGTGGAGTATGTGTATGTGCGTGGAGTAGGAATGGGGATAATGATGATCTAGTGCTTTCTCTTATGCTTCTACATTTAAATCTTAAATGATCTCAATTCGTCTTGTAACCATAAATGGCTGGTGATTCTTTCTAAATAATTGCTTTTGTTGTTTGCTTCATCAGAGATCAAGGAGTCGAGATGGAATAAAAATGGTGTAATTTCAAACAATTTTGCCTGGTCAAACTGGTGAGTAGATGGTGAACAATTTAGCACATTGTCCCAGATTCCAGAGAATATTTAGTTGATCACTGTTCCCATATGTTGTTCTCGTAAACGGTTTGCCTGTTTCACTACTTGTGAAAATTTATTGATAAATCTGGGGTACAGTGTAGCTCATCGCCGTTCCTTGCAACACAAGTGCTGAATTACAATGGTTCACAATTACATACACACACGTACAGTAGCAGCCATCATCCGACCCATGGCTGACTCACGGAGTACGGTTTAGATCGAAACTACAGTAGTTCGTTTCATTTACCTGACGGGGAGGAAAAACCGGAGTACCCGGAGAAAAAATCCTCAAAGCAAGGGAGAGAACAAAAAAGAAACTCAGTGATAAAAACGAGGATAATAAGAGAATAATCTCTTGGATCACCGTATTGACTTTGCGTTTTCACATGATTTTATGTATATGTCGCAAAAGTACCTTCAAAAGCGTCATGAATGTGTCCATGTTTTTCTTATTCACATTATCTTTAGGTTGCTGTTTTACCGACAACATAGTTTAGCGAATTTATGAAAATCCAAAAAATATTTTTTTTCGAAATAAATTTTGTTGTCGGTAAAATTATTTTTCTCGATAAATGGTAGTAAAAGTCGCCGAGTCCTCCCGAAAATCCGTCACTAAACTACCTTCACTGGAAAAATCGACAATTCGCTATTATGGCGAAAGGCGCTTATTGAACATTCTCGCTAGTTTGGTACATTTCTACATTTAGTGCATTCACATATATTGTATCAGTATTCTCAATTTTATTTGAATAAAAAACGACAGGATCATTCGGGAAATTTCGAATACAAGTATGTTAAGTAATTTCGTTTTAAAAACGCAGTTTTGTACTATTAAAATACTGGAAAAATCGGTAATTCACTATTACGACGAAAGGGGCTTTATATTGAACATTCTCGCTAGTTCTGTACATTTCTACATTTACATATATTGTATTATTCTCAATTTTACTCTAATAAAGAAACGACAGGATCATTTGGGAAATTCCGAATAAAAGAAATATCATCCACAAAGAAATTGGTTATAAAGTATGTTAAGTAATTTCGTTTTAAAAACGTAGTTTTACACGTGAATCATTAGGAAAAATTGTCAGTGGCCTTGACATTGACCACCGTGCGTATTAATCTTAATCTACATATTTCTCACATTCCATGACGGTTGCAATGCAACAGTCTAGTGAGTGTCTTTGTTGTGGCTCGTCCGGTTATTTAATACTCGAATAAATATTTTTTGGATTTAGAAAAGAAATGTGGAAAAATATTGGACTGCCGGACGTTTAGTTATTTGAAGACCGTGTCCGGCTGCCGGACGTTAGTCACTTCGTATTTGTATCTTGTACTGCCAGAATCCCTTGTGGTATCTTTTATTATACAAATTCGGATTATTTTCTTGTCAAAGGCAGGCCTTTTCTGCAGGTGTTTTTAGTACGGTCGAACACTTGAGTTCTTTGTACACGTCTTTCCTTAGCTCCTCAAAAAATATGCATTGCATAACGACCCGTCTAGAAACACGAGCTACCATGACGACGTCACGTTCAAGACGCCGACGTGTTTTCGGGTCCTCGTGTAGAATTCGGTACCCTGGGCTCCAGGGGTTTATTATTCGCTTTCTTTAGAGAGTTTTTCTCTTGAAGGCGAGCGCTCCTATCAAGTAATTAAATAAACGTCGGAAGGAGACGATAAACCCCTGGAACCCAGGGTAAGAATTCGGCGACGTCACAGTCATTTCGGACATAATTGGTCAACACGCGGGGCATCCTCTTTCACAGGCTACCTTCTCACTAATCTACAACACATCTTTTAAGAGAAATTGTATTGTGTAAATTGGCCTTTAGTGTTTCGATTGAATAAAATTCTGACCAGTCAAGATGACAAAAAATTCCTTTTGTCACTTAAGCTACGGTAATACGAGCAACAAAATCACTCAACTTGTCTTGCAACATTGCTGAGAAACGAGTTGAAAAGCAATGCTGCGCGTTTTTCCACCCGAAAACAAACTCTTCTCGCAACAAAATAGTTCGCTGCAAATTGAAAAAGTCTGTTGCAGCAAGTAGACAGTCGCTCTACTTTTTGCAGCAAAATTTCATGATGTTGCGCGTATTACCACCTCAATGAAGTCAATTTGTCTCGCAGCAAATTGCGAAATGGCATCCTTCGTGTTCGTGATTGATCCAATCAGAAGTCAGGATTCACTCAACTTGCAGCAAACTATTTTGTTCCGAGACAAGTTTGTACTCGGAGGGAAAACTCGCAGCATCCCTGTTCAACTTGTTTCGCAGCAATGTTGCGAGACAAGTTGAGTGATTTTGTTTCTCGTATTACCATAGCATTATTGTAAGTAATACCATGACCCTGAGGGATATTAGTGATTAAATGTCCCCGAAGCCGACTTTTACTAAACCTCCCTCGGCTTCGGGGACATTTAATCACTAATATCCCGAAGAAGTCATGGTATTACTTTGTAATACCATGATCACCGAGGAAATAAACGAAAATATACTTCACTGTTTGTTCATCCAAAACTTGAAAATATTATACAATTCTTTTACCAATTGTGCGTAGCCCTGTTCTCTGGGGACTTTCGAAAATAGATTTCTTTGTTATATACTTACAATGAACAAGTATTTATAGGTTGTTAATCAATTCGAAAGCTAAATTGTTTTTCATAATGCTTTCTTTGCTTCGTTATGCTCATGCGCAAAAAATCTCGAAGGCTTTGCGGGTCATTTGGTGCGATAGCAAGAAAACTTATCGAAGAATTTCAGAATTATTGACCAATTTGAAAAAATGGTAGTTTTTAGAATCCGTTTATATCTCAAAAGATTTTCAACCAACAATAACCGAAATTACATCATTTTATGATCCAAACATTGTTGATTTAGGATCCAAAAAATTACAGAAATCAGAAATATTTTAGTTGACTAAAAGTGCGCATCAAAAATGTCATCAACGCGCCAAGAATTGGGTACGGGCCACCTTAATTTCTGGAAAGTATAATCACTTGGCGGCTCAAAAGATTTGATGTCAGCGGTAATTGTCAAAATTGTGACGTAAGGTTACGATTCCACAAGATACTGAAGAACCTGTGTTTTAAAATTGTTTGTTGTGCGGCCTTCGGGTGTTCAAATAATTCTAAAACGGCAAAAATGATGTAAGTTTTCTATCTCAGGTTTCCAACTGTAACATTTTAGTGTGATGAATGAAATTTATAGCCAAGCGACCGGGTATTTTATAGAGCAAGTCGTTAGAGGGAAGTTAGTGACGAGTTTTGCATTGATTTATTGCCGCACTGAATGCTATTTCACTCGTTCCAAACAAAGATTTTCCAACAGCCCGTGAATTGTTCTTGTAAGTCTAAAGATTCCAAATAAAAACGTTTATTCAGGATTCAGTTCTTCTTTAACAAAATTTCACTTCCATTTAAGTTTACCTTTTTATTGGAAATAACGCTCCACTAAATTCGGTACAGACTAAACGCTCAACTGAGACATATTAACTATGACTGAGAGTACTGTTCTCAATTTTATCCAAGTTTAGAAAGTCATAGTAAAAGGCAAATGTTAAGCAATAAAATTAGTTTTACAAAATGAATTTCACACATTTAGGGAAATCTTGCCTTGGCATTTCTGCCCGCATACAGAATTTACCGCGTCAGTAATTCGCATAATATTTTCCCGGCTAACGGCGGAGCACATTGGAAATTTTGCCCGCAACTAAGTTTACCAAAACACTTATCTTGTTGTGTCGTGGCCTGAGTGTTTATTAAAGAAAACCACTCATGAATTTAACTAACATGATGATAACTTGATTTGGCCCAAGTTGTTTTCATCAGTCTTTACACTTGCCAGAATCCTTTATCAGTCTTTTTTATCACGGAAATTCATACTGTTGTCGGCCTTACAAAATATTGGCCTTATGTGCAGGCGTTTGTTCATCTTTGGAACCTAAAACCTTCCTGCGTAGGAATACACTGAGGCAAAGGAAATCCAGAAGATATTTACGCCACCTCCACTCAGTTGCCACATGTATCTTTTATTTTCTTCGCTTTCTACAATGAAAACGGTGGTTCCTTCGACAAAGAAAAGCGGTTTTTTAGTATGTACCGAAAGACCCATAATCCAAAAGGATGCCTTTGAAATTTACTTAAATTTAGCATTGTTAAGGGCTATAGAAAACAATTGTTTTGGAATCTTATTGACTGGGTGCTTCCCACCTCGGCTCTCAAACGTCATCCCAAGCATCAAACATCATGCCAACTGTCTAGAATGACTCATTTTAGTGGCTTTCAGCGCTTCCTGTCGTTTATTATCAGTAGTTTGTTTCTTTTCTTTTTCCCGTTTCTTTGTGATGTTGGCGGAGCATCAGTTGTCTTGTTCGCGGCTTAAAACAGAAAGTTTTTCGGGATGTTACGCCATTTGGTCTGCATAGAGTTGAACGCGGTATGATCTTCCCATGAAAATCAAACTACAATCCGGCATTATTCATCAACTGATTCGTGAGTATCGTACTTTGTCTCAGTGTTTAGGATTTGATAAAAATGTTCCTAATTCTATTCACAGTCATTGGTGAAAGGTTTTCTATCGTGGGAGGAGAGAGAAGGGATTACTACATAACCCGGTAGTCTCCATCCTCGGGAACCCAGGAGTAATATTCTGTCGCTCGTTTCTCGCTTCTAGTGTAAAAAATACCCCTGAGAACGATGTCTTTTAGAACTTGTTCAACCGATTGGTCGATACGTTAGGGTAGACCAGTCAGAAAAGAGATAAAATTCAACTTCCGGAACGAGTTTTAACAGACAACGTTCTCAGGGAAGCGCCGAGATATTGCTCCTGGTCCTCCTGGATTCCTCAATCATACACAGTACACAATCGATGAAGCGTTACGTAAACATGAGCTAAGCTCGTTACCATGGCATTATTCAAGCATTTACTTTGCGAATTCAATAATGGAGTTTTTTCTTTAGAACTCTTTGGAAGACTGTTATCAAGTAAGCGACTTTTTTCAATATTAGAGACAAACAAAATTCATGGTCGTTGTAGTGTTTCACTTTCGTAATGTATTAGAATACACCATACTCGCTTAATCCACAAATTGCTTTAAAGTTTTGCTGTTGTTGTTTATCGTTCACTTGGAAACAACTTCAGTTGTCAAATTGCAGTATCCGCATCTTTCGAAATTTAGGCGACTAGTGTTATATCTTTTCGCTGTAAACAAGCGAGTTTCCTCCTGCACACAATTCACTGAGACAATTTAATTATGTTTTTCTCGTGTAGACAGCTTGTTCCTTGACAACAGTTCATGTTCAAAAGCTGATGTATTTTTGTAAGTCGAGGGACTATTTATCAAATTCGTTGCCTACATGAACGGAATATACTTGCAGGGCCCTACCTAAAATCGCTTTCGCGAGTAGGCCTCCTGGATAAATCGATCATTATTTATTTATTTATATATGTCGAAATATTGCATTTCGCGGTCGTCAACTGTTATGTGAAAACACCGTTCAAACACGCTTCAATTCGTTCTCGTTGGATTTATGCGATTATCTTTAAAAAGAGAGAATTTCACAAACAATTCCACACACAAAAACTGTATATGAATGCCATGAAAAATTGCCAAGAAAATCTTGTTAGTATTATTGTAGATACGCATATTTTGGCAGTATTTCACTATTGTATGTTGTTTTATCTTTTATAAAACTCTGCCAACACCAAGTAAATGGGAGTTTAAAGCAAGCTTTTTCTGCTTTAGAATAATAATCCACATCAAAATAATTCTGATTTACTCGATTTACTTAGATTAATTGATATAAAACGATGAGTTTTGGCTCAAGGTCTCTGACGGTCCCACAAAGTTCTTAGCGACAGGGATTTCATGAAACATTTTCTATAACAAACGTTAATGGTAAATGAATTTCCCCGTCTACACAAGCCAATTTTAGATGTCATTTTTTTATTTACACGGGCATAACAAATTTGTCTTAGGAAATTTGCTCGTGTGGATCAGAATTTTGTGCCTTGACGTGTTCGATCATGTTAAACTGGTTTAATATTAGGGGTCATGTCCCAGGGATTGTCGTCAGTGTACCTTATAATGCCCTGTTATCCGAGGAAATCAACTGCAATGCAATGATGTCGAAAGAAAAGCACTGCGCTGGTGAGATGTCAGACGTATAAGTTGTTCGCAACTCCCCCGCAACTTTTTCTTGGTCTTGGATAAAACCATATATGGTTGCAGTCATTGCGCTCTGATTGGCCATTTGCGACATTCGTTGCATTGTCAGGTTGCAGGATAGACGGTGCAACTTGCTTCGCAACGTTGTGAGATTTGAAACTGTAGGCTCATTCAACTTTTTCTGCAAACTGCAACGTTGCATTTGTTGCAGAGGTGTTTACACGCAATCTCTTCTGCAACTTTCCATGCTTGCAATGGCCTTGCATTGCAAGTTGTTGCAAGAAAAATTTCATTTCGTAACAGGGACATGCTTTAACAAATCACTTCACGCGTAAAGGCCATTTATAGAAAGGTTTTGTTACATTCGTCACAGCGGTGTGACATTCTCGGGACATGAAATGGTATGACACAGCGTTATCTATGTATTTTAAAACTACGCAATAAGACCAATCTTCATTTTGTCAGTGAATTTAAGACAAACACGGTAACGTTATTAGCACTAGAATTGTTACCGAACATTTAACATGTTAGATGATATATATTATCCAATTTTGTTGCATTTCCGTACATTTAACTTTCATATCTTACAGATCTTAATATTGTTTATTTTTCTGTTGTAGGTCTCTCCAGCAATATTCGTCGTGAAAAGTTATGGTTGTTGCTGGGCTATTTGACTTAATTGGATACTAGTTTTTGTCTTGTTAAATAACTACAAATCTATCAGCGAGAAGTGCTACATGCAAGATAACTTGAATTTCCATTAAATTGAAGGACATCATATCTTGACCTTTGTCAGTTGTTCATGATCACATGATGGCTACTCGTTTGTTGTTTTTTTCACTTGTTAACAATTCATCTTCAAGAACCGAGATGACATGTTTGCTTCACTGTATCAAGCTTCTTGGAGAAGTTATCACTTTGCGTAGAAAAAGGCTAAATATAACAAAAGTTATTGAAATGTTAAATAAAATTTTTATTAACTTCAAAAAGTTCAGTCCACAACAATTCGAAGAGAAAAAAAATCGTGAAAAGCTCATGACTGTCATATCCAAACGTGGTAGTTTTCCCATCGAGTATGCTGCTCTGAGAGGATTTCACTTGCTAGATCTTTCCAGCTTAGCGAATGTGCATGGATATATCATCTTTTGCAATGTTGTTGGGGCAAACGCTCTAGAATTAGGGTTATTTGATACTGCTGTGGAAATGTTCTCACTTGCCTCTCAGTTCATTCAAGAGAACAACTTTGAGCCTGAAAAGTGTATTTGCCTAACTGCTATAATGGAAAACAATATGGGCTGCGCACAAAGTATGATGGGGAATAAGGAAAATTGGGAAAATTACCTACAAATATTTGCCAAGAATCTCCATAAATTGCAATACACAAAGGGTAAAGATGAAACCAGAAGAAAATGCTTGTGTTATTCAAAATTGTACTTACTTGATTCTCTAAGGAACAATCTTGCTCGTATCCTAATCAATTCTAATCAAGCGGATAAGGGGCTGTCAATGCTATCCCAAACGTACTTTGCAAAGTTGTTTAAATTTATTCATGTAAGTAAAGTGAACTACAATATTATTGGAGGTCAAAATAATGAAGAGGAGTCTTTTGATGAAAGAAGGTCACGTGACTATGTGGGATCACTTGGATGGTATGAAGAACCGATAGGAAATGGTGATGCTAGAATGGCGTCCCGCTTTGACTCATGCGCTGCAAAGTCGGGTGTCTATATGGAACCTGGAGCCCAAAAGGCGCTCTTACCTGTCCTTGGCAGAAATTATGCAATTGCACTAATCGAGAAAAAAGATTATGTCAAGGCGCAAAAAGTACTGGAATATTTTAGTACTGACAAAGATAAACCCCAGCTATGGCTGTTGAATTCACTTCTTCTTGTGCGGGTTAAAGTATTACAGGGGTTAATTGTCAAAACAGAAAACGTTTTTGTCACTGATGATCTTGATGTTGCGAAGAACAGTCTCGCTGAAAAGTCATTCCGTCCATGGATGTTCATCTGTATAGCGGAATTATCCCGTATTCTTGCCTTAAAGGGACAGAGAAAACAATCCAAAGACTGGCTTGAAAGGGCGATAAATACGAGCGAAGAAGTGTATGGAATAAATCATAATCAAACGATAACTCTTAAAGAAACGTTTGATGAACTGTTTCCCGTGGTACCTCAAGTTCCCTGCTCGAACCCTGAAGAGGTTTCTGAGGCTTCATTAGAGGAAGTTCTAAAACATTACAAAGACGGTGTTATCATGCCTAAAGCCGACAATACACGTGATTTTCTTGAAAATCTGGAAACTGAATATCAGATGCTGTTATCATCCTCTGAAGACGACCTGGATGAACTACCTAGGTCTTGGACTCGCCTCGCTGAAGAAATTCTCAAATTATCATTAATTACATGTCTTGGACAGGAATCCATTGATGATAAAGATGTCTGTTCCATTGTGAAGGTTGTTAGGCCGTCGGCCGTTTTAACGAGGGCAGCAAGCCCCAGGCAACTGAAATGGACACCATTGTTATACTCCCATAACATTAGTGCCTTGTGCTTCCTTCTGGAAAAAACTGTTCTCACGATTAGTTCATTGGCGACTATCAGTCTCATTTGTAGGAATTTGGTGGAGTTAATAACACTTTATCAACGCAACCTTGGTAGTGAAGAAGAAGAAACAGCCATAGAGTTCTACAAAGACTTGGATGGTCTTTTATCAGTGTTTGTCAGTTATAGGCGACTTTCGATTTGTAGAGTTCCGACGTCATTACTGACCATCGCCACTTGTGGCCGCCAATTACAATCCTCCGATGATGACACCTGCGCCTCAAAACAACCGCTATTCAAGAGGATTGATTTGAAAGGGAACGATTCTCTGGAAACGAACGAGAAACCGCTTCAGTCTGTCAATATTGTGTGTTTGAGATCATCAGATTTGATAGACATCGAAGAACTACGCAAGATTGATGAACGGAACTTGAAGAGTGTGTCGTTCGTATCGCCTTTGGATGGCACTGTTACTGAAGTTGTCCCAGATATTTCAAGATCTCCAACAAACCTACCCAACGCTTTTGATTTGCTGGAAAAACTTCTGAAAACATCTCCAGGGTTGGAATGTATTGCTCAAGATCAAGCAAGAAATGAGCATGCGCTCTATGCTCACTTGTACCAGAAGCAATGCATTTTTGAAGCTGAGACTGAGCCTGAATTATACACAACAGTGCTTCACCAGCAGTTAACTCTTAGGAAACTGGTAGAAACCTGTGATAAAACAAGCAAGAAAACAAAATTTTTGTTCAAAAATCCTCAACATGGCTTATTGACAATAGTGTCCAAAGATTCCCATGTCAACCTTTATCTTGAGGTACTTAGTCCCGACCCATCAGGAAGCAATACCCTATCTAGTGACATCACGAAACTCACCGATGAAATCCTCGAGAAATGCCAGGTCCATTTTGGAATATCTGTAAATTCGAACCATCCATGGAATAAGATTGATGTCCACAGTGCTGAGCTCGTAGATATTGACAATGACGTTGATGAACTACAAAGTGTTTTGGCTGCTAAGGTGAAGCTGGAAGAAGAAAATATCGGTTTAAAGGTAATTTGTTCTTGTGTGTCCCTCCTACTGTCGTCCATACTCCTTTAAGAAGCACTTAAGCAGCTATTTCAGCAAGAAGAGCACAACAAAAGTTGTCTTAAACTGAAGTTGTTCTTAGGGTCTGTGTTTTCCATTTAGTGGAACCAACCGGCCAAAACGGCCAGTTTTTAAATGGTACATGTCAATTCCTGGCTCTGGCTGGAATCAGTCCTAAGAATTCAGGCCGTTCTGGCCAATTGGTTCTACTAAATGGAAAACACCGTTAGATTCTTGCGTTCATAAATATAAGGTAACAGTACTGACTCTCTTGTTTTGACAAGAGTTAGTCTTATTATAGCGCCTTCCATGTATTTTGGATCTTGAGAGACGGCATACTAAAGGGTTATTAACCGAGCGCGAGGTCTGTATGGGAAAATATCAGACCGAGGTCTTGACAGTGCGGACCGAGCGCAGCGAGGTCTGTACAAAAAGACCGAGGTCTGATATTTTCCCATACAGACCGAGCAAACGAGGTTAATAACTTATTTATTATATGGCTTTGAGAATTCCCGCTAAAACAGTTGCAAAACGCAATTTTTTCTTTTCATCCGGGACAGCGGTCCTGATATGGCAAAATACAGACCATGCGTTAGCCAATCAGAATTCAGGAAATTATCTAGCCATATAATAATATATATTATCATATGACCTGGATTTGGCCCCACACGCGCTCTTAAGAACAGGGTCCGTGCTACTCCTTAAACACCTTGAAAACTCCTTGAATCATCTCATTTCCTTTTTTAAGGGCCCTTGAATTCTCCTGGAATGTTAAATTCGTATTTCAGGACGAACCCTGTAAGAAAACCTTCGAGAAAGGCTTTTCAAAGGTGTTCTGGAAAAATCCGTATCTGGACCCGGACCAGCGAACACGCCAAAAATCGAAATGAAATAGTTATAAGTACAGTCGTATGATAAAATGCTCACTGACTGAGTTAGGTCAGTCCGGACGGGAAAATATCTGGTTCTTAGTCATTTTGTACGCTCGCTGCGCTCGGTTCGTAACGGCGTGACCTTGAGCCAAATATTTTCCCGTCCGGCCCTCCCACTCAATCAATAAGTACATAATCACACATACAATTCTCTTATTCCTTGCAAAGCATAGTTGTACTGGCCATGATCTCCCTCTCCACACACACCATCACCAACAACAATTCATTCAATTTGTAAAATTGTTCAGTTTCTTAGCGAACTGAGTCACTTCTCTATCCATGTAGATTAGTGTACTTTCAAATACGTACGTACGAGTGTGTTCGCCAAATGAACATTTTCGAGTTGTGTGAGATGTAGGGTAAAATATCGCTTAAATATCTTTTACTTTTTAACAGAACAAAGTTCGAGAATTGACAGAATGTTGCGAAGAATTGCAAGATAATCGGGCACCGGATTTCCTTACACCTATCGATGACCAGGAACATACTAGCACCGTGTATCTTCACGGAAATGGGGCAGATAGAGGCCAAAGTATTCCTCTTGGCGATCAAGAGTTCTCTCAAACAAACTCATTGTCTATGGAGTACCAGGTAAGAGCTTTCCTCTTTAGTTCTTCCACCATAATCCATCATGTCTTCCCTTTCAGCTCTTCCATCCCGAACCTTCTCCACAGTCTTGTAGAGGGAGGGTAACTGCCATGGAAGGAAATGGAGCTCACAGCCAAATCCCCCTAAACTGACATAGAATTTCCACTTCCTATATTGCCCAACGTAAAGAGCAGCAAATAACGCATTCTCTTTTTGTCTCCTTCCTCAGATTGACGAACAGACGTTAAGGGAAATTGGCGAAGCCGAATTTCATCGTGAACGAGCTGAACGAGATCGTCATAAGTTTGTGACTATACCTCAAGATCTTTGGAACTTCAAAAGAAGAACTGGACCTTCTCAAATAAATCAACCCGTGGAAGAACCTTCTGCAAGTGATAACATCCAAGCAGCAGATAGAGCCCTCGCATTGCAAAGTGCCGATGCTGTATGTCAGAACAAATTGATCTGTATAACTGAAAATATGAAGGAAAGCGCCCAAAGCTCTGAACGTACCAGGAACTCTACGGCTGACGTGATAAAGGGTTATTCTTCAGATGATGACGGAGAAATTGAAACACCTTTTGAAAACGAGTCTGTAGCCAGCAATAATTCTTCTCTTGAGAATTGCAAATTTTATTCCCTGACTGAAGATGATGGTGAAAAGTGCACGTCGCAAACATTCCACAACGATGGTAAAAACGCCTTTGAGACTTCGCCTGACAAATCACAATTAGCCAGTCACATTGAAAGCCAAGATGGTTGCTTTCCAGTCATAAACAAAAATGATGAAATACAGTCACAAGATCGCGGTACAAGATCTACTGATACAATAGAAGAAGTCACCGCAGATGGATGTTCTGATCCCCCAATGATGCAAAAAAATATCGACTCAGTGAGCGATTTAGAGCAAGCAGATAAACAAAAGTGTCATCAAGATAGTAATCCACACTTTTTCAGTCAACCAGTGAACTGTCCAAGAACCTCAAAGATTACTTACGAATATTATGAGAAATTGAATTCCACAGAGATGCAAAATGGGCTTAAACCTTTGAATGATGAAGCAGTGTCTGATATGAAGAGAAGCACTGGAGGAGAATATGTTGTTGTGGCAGATGGACCGATGTTGTTAAAGACCCCATCCAATGCAATAAACGATAAAATCATCGCAGGGTATGTTAATTACGAAACAGACTCGAGTAACAAGTTCGAAATGGAAAGTGATAAAGATATGCTCGCTGATGGACCTTCTTTCGTTAAAGGGCCAGACTTCGAAATCAACTTTGTGACCGCTGCTGGGCAAAATGAGAACTATCAAGTGAAAGGCCGAGACGTAATTCCTAAGAGCAGCCGAGCTGAGGTCAAGAACATTGATGCAATGCCAGTTGTACATTCCTTGACAGATACAAAAGTTTCCACAAGTTCTCATGATCATCATGAACGAAAGCTGGATCCAGACGCCTCTTGTTCACTTCCTCCAAAGTTAACTGCATCTAGTTTATCTTTACAGAATTCAGAAGGATCCTCAAAAGATACCAAACTTTCCAGTAAGTCTCATGATGATGGTGAAAAAGGGAGCACAGGGTTGGATCAGAACGAAATTTGTCCATCAAGTATATTATCATCACAAAATTCGGCAGAATCTCATTCCTTATCACAAACATCCGAAAAACATTCCAAACCCAAAAGTACTGGTGACATCCATGTACATCAGAATGTTGACAACATGGAAATTGGAGGTAATGTTTTAGATCAAAAGCACGCTGACTACCCTCAGCACAGACAATTGTTTAAGATAAGTGAGATTGATGAATCTGGAAATGTTCCGAAGCACAATCCTGCTTGGAATTTTATAGACGAACAAGTGAAACAATCAAATGGGGAACCACTAGGTATTGCTCGTTCGTTTCTCTCAAGGCATTCTAGAGATTCAACTTTAAATCAAGGAGCGTTCCCTTGGCGACGTCCAGGCAACTCTGACTACTTATCATTACCTCTTTTTAATCATACTGAAGATTCTCTTTGGCAGAACGATCGTGGTGTTTCAGGGTACAGAGATACTCTTGTAAAACAAGTGAGTCCCCGTGTGAGATACAATCCCCAAGTCACTGGTAATGGAGAAAACACAGAACATCAGTTTTTTGGTCAACCAGACAAATACAAATCCTATAGTGAGGTTAATCATGTAGATCAAGCTTTGAAATTACCATTCCCATCACAGTACATGTTACCAAAGATACCAACAACCCGTGTTCATGGTAATACGTCTGTCTCCGTAATCCCTTCAAGTGAATCTAACAAACCATCGTTTACAATAGAAAGACAGCTGAACAGAACATCAGCCATGGGATCCGATGCCTCAAGCAGCAAGTCGTCTGAGTTGATGGCATCAAATACAACGTCTAAGCCATTGGTATCTGATGTTTCTAACATCAACCTTTCTGAAAACGTGTGTTCTCTTGGTTCGCGTAGCAACTGTTCGGAGCCCATTGGACCTGATGTTTCTAGTAATAAATCTTCTGAGTCATTGACATCTGGTATTTTACACATATCGACTGAGCCGATTGCAGCTGTTGTTTCAAACCACTTGCCAACTGAGCCTAGATATACTGAATTGTCCAGTGGTCGAATGGAATCCGATGATTCACACAACATGCCATCTGAGCCAAAAGAATCTGGAATTTCAGACATTTCAAATGAGCGGATTCCCATTGAATCAATAAGGCCAAATTTGTCAAACAACGCTGCTGATTTACCGAGTTCATCAAGCATGATGTCCAGGGAGGAATCTCTTGCCACGGAAGATGGCCCCATTAAATCACTGGAAGAAGCTGTCTCTCGATACAAAGCAACATTTACCAGCATCATGGAAGAATCCATGCGAAAAGCTTTGAAACTACAGCGTGAACAGAAAAGAAAAAAAGAGCAAGAAGAAATTGACAAGAAACTTGAGTTACGTAGACAAAAAGAGAGTGAAAACGACTCCCTTCGACCAGCTAAACTTCCCATACAGGAATCTCTCAGTGACAGTGAAAGTTCGTGCCAACATTTTAAACGAGGTTGTGACGTGTTCTTCCCATGTTGCAACATGTACTTTCCCTGTCATCGTTGTCATAACAGCTCAGATCATTGTGAACAAAATGAAAGCAAAGCAGCTGATGCGACAAAAATACGATGTCGAACATGTATGACTGAACAAGAAATCACAAGTGAAAGTCATCACTGTAAAAACTGTAAGAAGAAACTATCAGAGTATTTCTGTGCTATTTGCAAACATTTCACTGCCGATTACAAGAAACCATATCACTGTGAACCGTGTGGTATTTGCAGAATTCATAGAGAAAACTCATTCCATTGTGATGTTTGTAATGTCTGTTTAAATCAACGACTTAAAGGAAAGCATAAATGCAGACCTGACTCTGGCCATGACGAATGTTGCATATGTTTAGAGGTAAGTCCATTGCTCTTAATTAACAAATAGAACAGCTTTTTCCGCGCCCCGTTCAGTAATACATCACACAGGAAGTGACGAGAGCTCGAGAGAAGTGTCCGTACTTCTCGAGTAATTATGGCACTTCCTAAGTAAGTGTTTGCTAAATTGTTAAATAAACATCCAAGGAAACAGTTCGATTTTACTCCGTACGGAAATTAAAAAGACGCGCGCGCGGTGGAGCTCACGCTGCTTAAGATATCTAAGATATATCATACATTACTGGTATTGTCTTTACCAGGATGCATTCAGTGGTTGTCAAGTGTTACCATGTTCCCATAAAGTGCATCGTGATTGTGCAGTAGCCATGTTGAAGAATGGAGTGTAAGTATCACTTTAGTTTCATTATCATTATCATTATACCATCATTTCCAAATCGTAACAGGAACAATATAACTTCGAAATATTGTGGATTCAAGGGTAGTTGAGCGGTTAAAAGCGCTGCCCTATCACCTATGTAGTCCCGGATTCGATTCCAGAACGGGGCATCACATTGGCTTGAGTTTGTTATATTCTCTCCCTTGCTTCGAGGGTTTTTCTCCAGTTTCTCCGGTTTCAGTAAAAACGACTGATGAGTTGAGAGTTGTACGCATAGAATATTGGAATGTTGTGGTAGTGTGCAAGCACTTGAAGACATTGGACACTTAAATTTTTATGTTTTAGTATTTACTAAAACGTTCTATGGGGAATGGATTTGTATTCGTATCTTACTTTCCAAATTCTTCAATGTAAACCATTGTGAATGCGCTGTGCAGCAGGGGTGGATATCCAGGATAATTTTCTGAAGGAGGTCAAGCGTTATAGAAATTCGAAACTTTTCAGAAGATCTAGTGGATATTTTGAAAAAGCATCTAGAAGAAAACGGAGGCTCCGACTGCACTCCTCCCCTAACTCCATCCCTCTCAAGAGACCATAATACTAAGAGAGCGAAACTGGTATTGATGTCTGCGCGATGTGCTTGGCGCTTGAGGTTATTGTTAGTAACAAGAAGTTGACACCATCGCGCCAAGCACATCGCGCAGACACAATCCAATCTCAATGGTCTCTTGGTTCCTCCGCAATACCAGAGTCACAGCAACGCTTGATTTTGCATCGTGTTAAACCCCCAATCAGAGAAGGTTTTGTCATAAGATTCCTCAGAAATAATAGTATATCATATATTTACTTCTTGGTTTGTTTTTACAGGAAAACATGTCCAATCTGTCGCTCGCCCATTTATCAAAACTAAACCAAGCAAGAATACAACAACTCTGATCATTTCGGTTGCATCCTCGGAAATCCAGAGATAGATCCTGCCATTGCCAGAAAAACTGTTCTTGTAAACGCTCTGACATGATCCAGAGGCCAATCTCAACAGAAAAACAAAAGACCAAGTTCAAACTAGCAAATGGTCTGGCTGCACGAATGATGGATAGCACTATCCGCTGGATAAATCCTTATCTAGTTGATACCGAGGAAATTTATTGTATGACGCAATCATTTTATCCACACATAAGGTTTTTTCCAACCCATAGCGCTCGCCACTCGTTATGCAGCCGGAGCGCGGGGCGTGAATAGGAGATACCAGGAATATATCAAAAGATATGCCATCCTGTTGTTTTAGGGATGACGTCGTTTCTTTTCCTGTATTCGTGGTAGCCTCGATATGTGAAGTAGAATATTTGAGAACTCTTGTGATCTGTTGAAAAACTATTGGTTGATAGACAGAGCTAGCCAACCAATCAGGATTGAGAATGTTTGACTTCCGGTCAAATCCTGTAGAGTGGTTTCCGGGACTAGTTTTTCTGCAAGCAGAACCTCTCTCTGTATTTCAGAGAATGTCCATCAATACCACGAATACATTTGTTTTGTTTCTTGAAACAAAACAACAAGGTAAGGAACATACCACTGAATAATGGTTGAGTTACGGTAAATTCATGTTAAGCTGGGACAGTGCAATAACCATATAACAATTAACACTTGTAAGAAGCCCTTACTAACACCTCATTTTATATCTGTTTTAATGTCATATGTTCCATATGGGTTGCGTTAAAGGTTTTTGTAGGGACTATACTACTGCTCTGTGTCTGTTATTACAGAATATATAAAACAAAAGTAACAGTCTCGCGTTGGGTCCAACGAGCTACGTGCTGGTGCTTCGAGAAACGAAGATTTCTTGACATATACCATTACTTATAAACGCAATGTATTTTCTTTATTTCGCAGGAAAATCTGCTCAATTTACCGCATTTTCGTTTAAAATTGAAGAATGCTTGCCAAAGTTATGTTTTGTAAAGCAATGTGTTGTGGTTTGAATTAAAATGCCAAGGCTTTGCGTAAATAAGATCAAACAACGGGCGATCGTGATACAAGAAGATCTACAGATCAATGGATGTGAATAAGTTCATCCCAGATGTCCCCAAAAATGCCAGATGAAATAGGGAAATATATCAAGCTGATCATCAATAAACGATGATCAAGAAAAAAATATACAAATAATCACTGGAGGATACAATACAAAGCTAGCAGATCCTCAGAGAAGACAGCTTTACTGAATTCTAAAGAAAAGCAGTCTAAACTAACTACATACAAATACAAGTTCTCAGAAAACCTTTAAAATACTGAAACGATTATCAGAAAAGACATGACACAAAGCTAGTATTTCCTCAGAATAGATTATAATAAAAAAAGCTTAGTATAGAAAAGTAAAGAAAATAGTTTTCAAGAATTATAAAGTTTAGTTAAGTTGTGTTTGAAAATCATATATATTGTGGAATTCGAGTGGGGTGAATAATGCTCGTTTTCCACTGTTACATAAAATGCTTTTTTATGGAGCACAAAATATTAACATAGGGTACAGTTTTTCATTTATTCATTCTTAAAACTATGCCTTGTTAGTTGACTGTTTCATGAGATATTTGATAGGGACTATACTACTCGCCATTGTAGCGCATCATAAAAGGTTACAAGAGACCCTACTAAATAATTGTTACTTTTGAAAATTAATATGAAAAATGTAAAAAGTAAAAAGATTTATTCGCTTACTGTATATTTATGACCTATTGTGCATAATTTGTTATATATGTACAAAATGTTACAAGTTATATTATTTCGCCTAATAAAATGGCAAAATTCTCATTATTTAATGCATTCACATTGTTAACAATGTTAGTTTAGAACCGCTGTTGGAGGTTTCCTGCAATCATTCTTTTGATAACCAAAAGATGGAGTGGCAGCGAACACTGAAAAACGCTAATCCAGAGCCTGTTTCGATTTAACCCAGAATTAGCCTTAATCTATTTTCAAGCGATGGATCCAGAAATACAACGAACTATCCATATTAATTGCGTGGATGTTTTTGGGGTCCGAACTCAAAGCTTGTACTATATCAACCAGAACGGACTCACAGTTAAGGGGAATGTGTCGTTCTCTGAAGCACGAATGAGAGGGCATTTGAAAATGTTGGCTTGCTCACACTCGCGGGATCAACTGTTTTCAAAAAGCCAAACTGTTTTCAAAAAGCCAAATGCTTGGGGATTAGCCCGGTAGGGAGGGGGTAGCAGTGGGGACGCTCGTAGACTTTTGAATTTACAATACTTACAAAGTCCTGAAGAATCGATCAGAATAAGAGAGAATACACCTTTGAAAGTATCGTAATATTTCAAGACGCCAATATATTTTGCAATCCAGAGCCCATTTCGCTTTACCCCGGGTCCAGTAATAATGCAATGAACTATCCATTCTAAATGAGTGGATGTTTTTGGCGCAAAAACTTTGAATTTCCACTGTAAGCGTTAAGCCCTGTTGAAAGCCCAATCTTGGCCTAAAGGCTTGCGGGAAGTGGCGAGGCTACGGTAAGATTAGATGAAGGAGATTGGGCGAGAATGGGTGAGATTTGGCGAGGATTGGGCTTTCAACAGGCCTACTGTAGCGACCAGAACCGACTCACAGTAGGTGAATTTGACCAAATAGTAGTTTAAAAATTCAAATGCATGGTTGGGAATTTGTCCGGCGTGACGGAGGGGGAGCGGTTTAGACTTTGAATTTACTAAACTTTCAGGGGGTATTTTCTTTCCTATTCTGATCGATTCTTCAGGACTTTATGGTTTAATACTTCTTAATAGTCCCTATCACCCCTAGCGAGGAACTTCATAAATCATTTCTTTGTGGATGGAAAATCTGCCTTGTTAAATATTTCCTGATATATACATTTCCCTTCCGAGAAATTAAGCATTCAGTTCGAAATGAAAAAAATGTAAATGAGATGACGTCAACCCAGGAATTATTAAATATACAAAACATGACTATAAGCAATTATTACAATTTTATCTTTTGGAAAAGGTTTTCTGTGCTAAACACACTATGGACATATTTACTCCTTAACTCTTATGCACCTGTTTGAAAATTTGAAAGAAAATAAGGTATCGAATTCCTGGGTTGACGTCATCTCATTTGCATTTTCTAATTTTGAATGCTTAATTTCTCTAAAGGGAAATGTGTGTATCAAGAAATATTTAACAAGGTATATTTTCCATTCACAAAGAAATGATTTTATAAAGGTCCTGGCTAGGGGTCATAGGGACTTTAAATTTACTGGAAACAACGTTACGGGAAACGGTAGACAGGAAAAAGGGTCACGAAGCCTTGACTTTTTTCCTGCTTCGTACTTCGTACTTCGTACAAGCCGTTTTCCCGCTCTTGGTCCATAATTTAGGAGCTTGTGGGAACGGCGGAAAAATGCGAGCCTTTCGTCAAGTGATGGACTCGTTGACTTGTGCGGTGTCTTGTCACATCCTTTTGAGGAAAAATATGAAGTAGTTCTTGAAGACGTACAAGCGGGAAATAACACATCCCATACCTGCGAACTTCTCTCTACATTTAACCGGGAGTCCCCAGATTTTGCACCTCATCTCCCGCTCTCCACCGACATCGGATCGCAAATCTCTGCGCATGCCCCTGAGTAAAATATAAGATTGAAATACTACTCAAAACTGTAAGTTTTATGATGGTTCAGTTCAATATGTTTGTGAAACTACAATGTGTCTTTTTAATTTGTTGTTGTTGTGATTTTGAAGACATCAAGGCAAAAATTGATATCATCCGACTGACTATTTTTGCTGGCAAAAATAGCATTTTGGAATGCCCCTGGAATGGTTTTGTAAAAACTGGTGGTTATCAAAACCTTGTTGGAGTTTACACATGCTTATAGGTTTCTTTTCGTAATCTTTTTTATTACTAGCTATATGAAAGTGTAAAACTGATATTTCTAAGGAACACAATCGGCCCACTTTCAAAGCTCTTACCCATTCAGAGCGCGCGATTTCAATAGTTGATATTTTGGCGGCAAAATTGAATAACTATTGTTTTATACTGACTAGCCTCTCATTCATGTGAAAACGCTTTTGTGTTTCCATGTGAACACGAGGCTAGTCAGTCCAGAACAATGGTTATTCAAATTTGCCGCCATATTTCGAATCGGTCAAAGGTCGTTAAGACTTTTACCATTGTACTTGGCTGCTGCGTTGTATACTCGTCGCACCTTTTCCGGTTTCTTTGGGTTCCGTACAGGGTGATGCGTTGACTCTGTTACTGTCTTGCGTTGCTGCGACTTTTTCTGTAGATAGCTTTTTGATGTATCCCATGTTGATGTCATTCTGTATCGACGCTTGATACGCTTGCTTTAGCTGGGGGTCTCGGTTGAGACTGCATTCCAGGGCTTTCAGTCAACCCAAAAGCAAACATGATCTCGAAGCTGATTGGTCGAATTGAATTGAATCCCTCTTGTCGAAATTCGACCAATCAGCTTCGAGATCATGTTTTGGGTTTCCTGTGGAGTAACGACCTTGTTTCCGTCCAGGTTTTCTGTAGACGGCATTTCAGGAGGCTGATTATATACCACTTATTAGATGTTTTCTTGTGTATTACGGGCTGATATTTTAAGAGTTGCGTATGTATTTTGCCGAGCCTTTAGGCGAGGCAAAATACGAGCGATGAGTAAAATGTCAGCCCGTAATACACAAGAAAACATCTAATATAGGATTTATTATATAACTGTGTCTTAGTTTCCTATTTTCCGATTGTTTTATGCAAAATATGGCAAATCAGCTTTCAACTATGTAATACGGCATATAATACGGCCTCATATTTGCTTAGTTCTCTCATCCTTATATGGAAAAATTACGTCATAGTTATATAATAATGAAATTTAACGGCCGATTTCAAGCAGTTCCAGAGAGGTTATTTAGCAATGACTTACATTGTAGGAATCGTTGAACATTCTTCTTTGGCCTAGTGTGTTTGAAACTGGAGGAAACCTCCTTTTTGGACGAAAAAATCAAGTTGAAGTAGAGTGACTTGGGGAAAATCTTCAGCGAAGTGACCAACCTTGGAATTATTTACGTAGGAGAACGGGAGAGGTACCTAAAATGGCTTAAAAACGCACAAAATCGACAAATGTCAAGACGAGACGGTAAGTAAACTTGTTTTCTTAAATTCTATCTCTTTACAAGTAATTAGCCTGGGTTACCTGTGGTTTTCCTGTAAAGACATCCATCGCGCGCGGCTGGGTTTCCTGTGGCTGAACGCGAGCAACTGGGTCGAGTTCAAACAATTAAAATGGCGTACGAAAGTCGTGAAAGTAAAGTCTTGTGTGCAGAAATTATTACTTTTGGCAACTAAAAGAACTTTTTTTACCTGGATTGATCCAAGATGTTCTGACTGTGTATGATTTCCATCCAGTAGTAGTAGTTCTTGTCAAATATGTAGAGGATCTACCGGCAAAATGGAAGAGGGAAGTGACGAGGAATGTCCACTGTATCCTTTGACGATCGTCATTTTCTGGCCTTGTGCATGTTTTCATAAGTTCTTGAAATACACTTTAGAACTTATATTTAGCATTATTTCACTCTCATTCTTTTGTTTTCTATTGTATTTATATGAGGTATTTTATTTTAAGAAGTAATTGGTTATGGGGGGTTGGACAAATAGTTAAGCTTATTAGTATTTAAGGATGGTGCCCCCTAATGGCAAACCATTTTTATTTCTTCTAAGTCCTGTCAGTTATTTCAACCACCCAATGGACTATTAGAAGCTGGAAAAAAAGTTGGGGGTACCCACGCATCTAAGGGAGATAATTAACGCTAAATACCTGATTAGGGCCGCGAGGTTCCTAATTTCATTGAATTTTTTTATTAACATATATCATTATTCATTATTTATTACTTAATCCAAGCTGTAAAGCGCCTTTGGACTTATGGAAAAGGCGCTATATAAATTATATTATATTATATTATATTGTAGACTGATTCCATAAGTCGGTCCCAGTTCGCTCTCTGACGATTTTTTTTTTCGCTCACGGGTCCGACTTATTTGCAAACATACTCAGAAATGATCCGCATCTCGAAAAAACAAGATAGCCAATGAAATCGTTTGTTATTCCATTCAAAATATTTTGACCAATCACATACTATGTCTTATTGTACCGAACTGAAACTTCACTTCCGGTAAGACGCCATTTTGTTTTTGAAAATGATTAAAGCCGTTCCAAAGAAAAGCTATTGAACAAAGTTCTAGAGGGGAAAGACGTGTTTGTTTATCTTCCCACAAGATGTGGCAAAACGTTTTGCCTGATCTATTAGATGCAAAGGCCGGCAACGGCAATATTTTTGTATCGCCTTTGACGCCTTGATGAAAGATCAAGTGGACAGTTTTACTGGAAGTTACTAGATTCCCGCTGCCTTTGCCGGCTTTACCGGAAAAGGAGAAGACGATTCCACTGTGACAGAAGAGGCCAAATTTGGCAAATACAAGGCTAGTAATGATTGTAATATTATCTGACAAAGCCCAGTGGTTTTGGTCATGCCCTCGTGAAACAAGTTGTGCAGTTATAAGCCGTTTATCTCTCTGAATTACATTGAAGGAGTTTAAAAATACTCTAGGGTGTATTGATGTTGATGAGGCTCATTGTGTAACTCAGTGGTAAGCTTATGTTTTAATAAAATTTGAATGTTCCATGATGTGTGTTATTATCTTTGCCTAGATTCACGCCGTAAAGATTGTAAACTAACTCTTCATTCTCAGTGCCCACAATTCTACTTTTTTCTTTCTGAGAACTGCAAACATCCTCAGCTCGATTTAAACAAACTTTATAGGAATACTTTTATGAGAAAACATCGAGTTGTAGAAATAAAGAAACGTTGAAATCATGGAATTTTACACCCAGCTCATTAGGTATTCAAGAGCCTCGTTTTGGTTTGTACAGCAACGGCTGATGAATGAGATAAGTCGGACCCGTGAGCGAAAAAAAAAATCGTCAGAGAGCGAACTGGGACCGACTTATGGAATCAGTCTAATTATATTGATGACGTAAGCATCGATTTGCACATTAAAAAAGTTTATTATTTTTTACTGCTTCGAGTTAGTGTACATACGACAGGCTAAAAATAATCATCGATATATGAGCTTTTTAGAAAATATAAAATATTTTATTTGTCATGAAGATAATTTAGTGTTTTTAATGGATTTTTCCTCAAGCAATAGAAATGTGATTTTGAGAAGGTAACAAATTATTGCCGAAATACCTAACAGAAACCATTTTTATTTTCAAAATTACCATTTATAAATTAAATTCAATATTTTTATAACGTTTTCGACGAAGAAAAATAGGGGGTCCCCATGCATTTTGAAAAGTTATCGGGGTTCATATCTCAAGTTTCTGTGCCAAATTTCGAAAAATGACAATTTTGCCCTAGCCCTCCCCCGGTAAAAACTGAAATTTGTACAGTCAGCCACGAGAAAAAAAGTCAACATGTCCCCAAAAAACTATTTTGTTTCAGTGCAAGAAAAGAGCAAGTTTAATGAAAGTTTTTCACATCAGTCAATGAAATAGCAAATAGTTTTGATCTTGCAAGACTTCTGGAAGCTCCTTCAACAAAATAAGTTAAGATTTTTGGGAAAAAACGCGTCTACTTTATACTAGTACGAAGTTTGTGTTCAAAGTGAATCGAAAAGTGCAAACGGTACAGGACTTACAGGTGAGAAAAACTTTCCAAACAACCATATTTTTCAATTTCATGAAGAAATGTGCATGTGAATACTATTTTTTAACTTTCATTTTAACTTATCTCTTGCATAATCATGTTGATTTTTTAGCTTTTTCTTCTCTCTTTTTGGTGAAGCTAAAAGTTAGGAGTCCATGCAACTTGGCTGTTCTTCTCGTGTGTCAAGATATACTTTTCAGGCCTTTTCATAAAGGTAAAGTGGAACGGTCTGTCATACCAGGAAACCTTCATTTGATGGGACTTTAAATCGATCTCCAATGCACAAAAGGTAAAATCAAATCTGAATCGATCTCCAGTGCATGTAAAAGGTAAAATTGTACGCCGGGAACATGAAGAGAGAGCGGCAGTGTTCGGTCTTCAAAGGTCTTCAAAAGCACTGTGAATCTCATTGTTATTCTTCCAGTAAAAGTTTTAGATGCAGCAAATAATCCGAAAATCACTTACCATTTGGCTAAAATTAGAGTGTCAATCTTGAACAGATTAATATAATTTATTTCTCGCCAACGTTTGACGGTCAATTTAGTACTTCAGGAGTAGACATCAAATTCAATGGGACGGGGCGGAATACGGCGTTTGGTGTTGGGTTTGAGCAAAAGGTAGGGATTTGTTTGTTGCTCTCTCAGTTGGGCAAAGCCCTCTAAATACATTACAAAGCACGTGTTTATGTACCTCTACCATTGGGATTCTGAAAATCTGTAGCTATAAATAAAATCCCCATCCATTGCCAGCACTAACTCTGGTTAATAAAAACCACTCTAAATATATATGATAAATATGTATTATTTATGATAATATTATTTAATATTACACATTTATGTCATATATAATAATAATTTATTAAACATACAGCCACTAAATCTTTGGCTAATGAAATTGCTAAATTTGTAGTTGCAAAAAAGTCCTTAATCTGTGGTTCAGAAATTGTACAAATTTCAGTGAAAGTGAAGACTCGTAAGTACACTTAAGGACATTCATGGGCATTATTCGCACACACTTTTACTGCGCACGCTAGCCCGCGCTACCTCAACTAAATCCAAGATGGCGGCCTAAAAGATTTTTTTTCAGTAATGACTTTTTCGATTTTTTTTAAAATGGAAATTGTTTAAAAAAAAAAAAGTTAAAAAACGAATTCTACTGGACCTAGTCTCCTCTCGGTATTCAAGATGGCGGCCAAATTTTCAAAATTTGCAGTTCTTACAGCTCAATATCTCGGAAACAAATACAGTGACCCACATTTTTTGTTTCAGTGTTTGAGAAAGAATTACATAGGCTGTTGCTATTCTAAATTTGAGAAAAATATTATGGTAAAATCATAATAAAAACACGCATTTCCGTGACAAAGTTTGAGCGAAGTCGTGGCAAAAGCGTCGCTCATGACTGCCAATTCGAATTCAAAACAACAGCTATTTGTTAAGCATTTACAAATATTTTCACATAATATTATTCCATGGATTATTGAGTAGTTGTGTAAATAAACATTGAGCAATCCATTTAGTTTTTGTGCAAAAAATAGACTTCTATGCTCGACTCGTATAGATTGGCGCGCAAGCGATCTTCTACGAGAAAGTGGGTGCACTTTGATGTCACCACACTCCTCAACGAGCACGGTGACCCCCATTTTTTATTTGCTCTTTGAACTTCTATGATGACAATATCTCATCATGCAAAGTATGAAGGAAAAAACATGGTAAACTTTTTTTCCCCGCGAACGTCCTTAAAGCTTAATTTGTAATTATATAAAATGATTGGTGTATTTAAAAAACATCAAGAGTTGCTGCTGTTAAATCCAGCATTTAAGAGCCTGACGTCTTATTTTATCTGGGTATTACCTAAAACTTGGATGGGAAAATGGGGACATAGGACCAGGACACTATATTTTTTATTAGAAAAACTTTTGTCTGCATTCATCAAAAAAGGCTCACATGTATAGTACTTCAGCTGACACTTGACTACACCCCAGCTGCAAGTTAATAGCAATGGAATATCCCCATAAACTAATTAACTTTAACTGCATGCAGACTGCATGTGAATTTATGAAGTCATCACCAAATCCTGATTTAGTCATGGGTACCAGTTCTTCTTGGTCCAATTGGCAAAGATTTCACAGCCTACAGTTTAAGTTAGTTTACGGGGTATTCCATACTATTAACTTGCAGCTTTAAGGGTGCAATCAAGTGCCATCTGAAGTACTATATAAATATTATGGATGAAAGTAATAGTAAGATGAGTCAGGTTTTCCATGGTTTGAATATACTTTCCCCACATGACTCTTTGCCTCAGATGTAAAAAAGAAGGAAGATGTTTAATGCAAAATTTAGAAATTGTATTGATACTGTGCTATTTTTAATAACAAATGGTAGGTACTAAAAAGTGATCATTTTATTGAAGATGGAAGTTTTTCTAATTGAAATTATATATGTCACCCTATCTACAGCTGCTTCACGTCCATGTCCCCATGTCCACATCCCAGTTTTAGGTCATTCCATAACTTTGTGCCCCATTTGCACTTTCATTATGTTGTAGTTTTCCCGGGGGGGAGGGGGGGACTCTATTTGAAAATGGGCAGGGATGTTCATTGTATTGCATTATTGGGATGAATTTAGTTATCTGACTTGTGTCTCTTGAGCACATCGATAAAGGAATTTTTATTTTTTGAATCTTTAAATTTTTGTTGTTGTTTTCAAATTGGTACCATTTAGGGGTAGAAATCAATTGTTGCCACTCCCACCAGGATAAGACTCAGGGGTCATTTTCGAAATTCTCAATGAGCACCGATCCCCACCCTCTTACATATAGGAGTCCCCCCAGGTAGTTTTCTGTGCTGATAATTTATTAATTGAAGTTAAGACTTGTTTTTGAGCTCATAATACAATAAAAGGCACCTGAAAAGTGCATGTGTCTACTGCAGAAGTGTTATAGAAATATGTTTGACAATGTGAAATGCATTGAAAAGAAAAACATGAAGAATGTTGAAGAATTTTATGGAGTTGGACAGGGCAGTTTGTTATTGCCTCAAATGATGGTAAGTGATAATGTTTTTACGTCCATCAATAGAGACAGCTTTCATAGACAGTGTCATAGGTTTTATAAAAGGAATTGCTAGTGTTTGTTTGGCCTTGCAATCAAGATCCATGTTTGAGCTCTTCGTACATACTGAAGGCCATCACATTTTTTTATTGAAATAGGAGCTGAAATATTATATAATGAAGTGAATTATTTGATGATAGTTTACATGCAATCGGCATAAACTTGTTTACTGTTGCTAAAAGATAGAACATTTGCGAAAGGCTCAAACAAGATTGAGACGAACACTTCAATATTGTATTGACTTACTGGCTCAAAAACGACCTCAACTTGAATAATGATTTAAAAATTCTCCATAAGAATATACCTGACACATTCTATTAAAGCTGAGCCTTATCAATGGGCATAAAAACATTGTTAAAAACATCACTTACCAAGATTTTTAACTTGAATTCCTGTCAAACTTGTCAACTGCCGTCATGTCCGTGTTCCTGTGTATTTTCTGAAAAATGTTCCAACTTTTCTATTGTTAACACTTTCTATTGTTAACAAGCATAGAACTTCGTGTCGAAACTCACACATGTTCTGGTGAATACCAGTATACCGTGATCTCATAATTTGAGTGAAGCATGAAGTATATCCATTTTTCAACACAATGACATAGTATCTACTGCATTCTGCAGTAAATACAAAAATAATATATATTTAGTAGTTAATTTTTTCCTCCAATTAAAGTATTTTAGGAAATATTCTAGACTAATAGTTCTGCAAATGTTGGATATTATATGCCTTTAAAACTAATTTAAGTCTCCATTAATAATCTTGTTATGTTACACTTAGAATAATTTAAATAATTGGTTGGAAAAAAATTTAACTGCAAAATGATTATAAATCACACACATTCATGGAAATAAACTGATATCCACAGTGATGAGCTTGAAGATCTTGACAATGATGATCATGATGAATTACAGAGTCTTTTAGCAACCAAGATGATGCTGGAAGAAGAAAATTGTGATCTAAAGGTAATTTTTCTGTCCCCTTTGTTTTAATTTGTCTATGCTCCCTGTTAAAAGTATTGCTGACCTAACAATAAATATCTACTGACGATTTGGTTTCATGTCTTTACTCGGCTGCTACAACTGATACAATACACTGTAACGTAATCCAATATGGGTATAAGATTACATATTGAAACACTCCCTTTCAAAAAGCATTACTAGGCCACTGTAGCAAGAAATGCATACAACAATGGTGGGTGGGTGGTGTACTGGTTAATTAAGCCACTTGCCTCTCACTGATGTGGTCTGGGGTACAAGATCAAGTATCCAGCTTAGATGCTGTATCATATGTGAACTGTGTTTGTTTGATGTGTTGTTCTCTCCCATGTCACAAGTTTTTTTCTCTGGGTTCTCCAGTTTGTCAGTCCCTCAAAATCATCATGTGAGTTTGAGTGTTGTAAAGTATATTGAATGTCGCGAGTTTCAGAGGTTTTCAGAGATATTAGCAGTATTTATAATTGCTACTCTATCCTCTTTTTAATCCCCTTTAAACCACGATTGTACTGGTCATATATGATCCCCAGCCAACGTTTTTAAACTAATTAACACAGTTTATGGGGAAATGAGCTTGTCACTTCCCTATAATCAAGGAAACTATAATATGTGTGATCTCAAACACACATAAAATGTTTGCTAAATGAATACTTTTGATTTTAGTGAGATGAGGATTAAATTGGCTTGAAAATCTCTTTCATTTACTAACAGAACAATGCTCAAGAACCTGTGGAATGTCCTAAAGAGTTGCAAGAAAATATGGCAGATCTTGGGATGTGGCTGGAGAATGATGTTGATGGTGAAGCTGCTCTTTCTATGGAGAATCAGGTAAGAGCTTTCCTCTTTTGTTCCTCTACTATAATCCCTGGTTTACACCTCAACAGGGCTGGAACTACCCGCTTAGCATCCAATATTACTGATTTTCTGACTTCACACTGATTTGTCCATGACACCTCTCCGCTGTCAGGTGAGTCTTTATTAACCAAGCCACATTGCGCATCAGCATCTAAAGTTCATATCCAGAACGATGTTAGGAGGCCTACTATTTTCAAAGAAATCAACCAGGTTAAAGGGTTTAAAATGGCCTGCTTAAATATTGTTAGTCTTGTGAAGCATATTGATGAGCTTAAAATTATTATGCATAGCCAGCCTTTTGATATATTCTTGCAATTAACGAAACTCAGCTTGATGATTCGATTAACGACAGTGAAATTTCTCTAGCTGGGTATCATGTCCTTCGGAATGATCGTAGACAAGGTCAGGTGGTGTGTATATTAAGGACAGCGTCGTTTTTGTTGAGAGAACCGATTTTACATGTAGATCTGTGTGTCTGGTAACTCTAACAGTTGAAGTATCTTGAGTGGTAAATTTGTTAAACCATTTTTTGTCAGCAGGTTCTGATATTAGGCTATTTAACTATTTTGACGACCTATTAGACAAACTCGACCAGACCAACTGTGAATCTATAATTCTTGGAGACTTAAATTGTAATCTGTTGCAATCTACTTTTGAGACACACTTCTAAATTGCTATCGCTCTTTCAAGACTATCAATATAGCCAACTAATTAAATTTCCAACGCGTATAACGCAAACTTTCTATAATCTTCTTGTACAAACTCCTATAATCTTCTTGTACTTCTTTGAACTTTGACTTTATACAACTGTTTTTCAAACTCGCCCGACTCTCTTATATATCCTTACGGTTCTAAATATAGCTCATTACTATATACAATCATGATACTAAATATAGATATTACATCATTCTAGAAATCTCTACAAATCTCTACCGGTACACTTAAGCATGACTCAGCATTTCTCTTAGTTAAGACTAGAATGTTCTGGAAAATACTCAACTCCACACACAATACATAAAGAATGTTCTAGAAAGTTCTTAGTGAATATGTGGTGGATTCTAGATTCATCACAACGAAACTTAGAAGTGCCATGGCTAACTGGTAATCTGCGTAAATCTATGTTTCGCAGGGATAAGCTTAAAAAACAAGCCATAGCAAATAACTCTACAATTGCTTGGAATGCCTATACAAAAGCCAGAAATGATGTCAATCGAGCTATCAGTAAGCAGAAATCTGATTATTTTAAAAACAATATCAATGAATGTCGCAATGACATCAAAAAAACTTGGAAGGTGTTAAACACTGCCTTACATAAATCCTCAAAGGTTACAACTATTAACAAGCTTACTGTCGATGAGGTAGATTTTACTGATCCTAAGGATATAGCTGACCAGCTTAATAATTACTTCAGGACTAAATGTTAGCCCAGCACTATCAAGCAAACTTGCACCACTTATCAGCCACGTGACTTTGTCAACAAGGTATTGGTGAGGTTTTGTTTTCAACTCATGCTAGTGCTGTCGCCAATATAATTGGGAAACTTCCTGCAAATAAGGCCTCTGTACTCGATAATTTTCCTATGGAAATGTTTAAAATTGCTTCTGATATCATTTCTGGACCTCTTGCAACTATCATTAACTCTTCAATCTCAACTGGTATCTTTCCGGATGACTGGAAAATTACCAAAGTGTCTCCATTGCATAAAGCTAGTAGTAGAAGTGAGGCAAGAAATTATAGACCCAATTTCAATTTTGCCTGTAGCTTCCAAAATCATAGAAAAGTTAGTTTTCTCTCAGATTTATGAGTTCTTAACCAATAACAATGTCTTCTCAAAGCATCAATCTGGTTTTAGGCCTTTGCATTCAACTACAGCTGCTTTGCTTAAGGATACTATGTTTTGGCTAAATAACATGGATGAAGGCAAAATTAACATCGCCATGTTCCTTGATTTGAAAAAGGCCTTCGACACAGTTGATTGTAATCAACTATTTTGTTGGACAAATTGGAAGCTTGTGGTATAGTAGGTACTGTCGAGTTAAATTATCATATTTAACTAATAGAACTCAATGTTGTTATATTGATGGCACTTTGTCCGACAGTGGGTCAAAACTCTTCTAATTACTTGTGGGGTACCACAGGGTCAATTCTTGGACCATTGTTGTTTCTCATTTATATAAATGACTTACCTGGTTCCCTATCGCACTCCACTCATAGTATGTATGCAGATGATACAAGTATAACATCCAGTGACACTCAAATAGCTGTGATTGAGAATGAAATCAATGAAGACCTTAAAAAATTGAAGGATTGGCTCTCTGCTAATCGCCTTAGTCTGAACATAGTTAAAAGTGAGTACATGATCATTGGATCTCGTCAAAGGCTAAACCAGCTATGCTCAGATCCAGTACTTTACATTGGCGATACTAAATTGAAAAGAGTTAACAACACAGTGTCACTGGGTGTTATAATTGATGAAAATCTTAATTGGAAGGAACACATCAGCAAAATTTGTAAAAAGGTTTCATGCGGCTTAGGAGCCCTGAGGCGTGTGCGCGATATCCTTCCTATTGATTCTTTGAAAACTATCTATCAAGCTATTATTCAGTCTCACTTTGACTATTGTTCCTGCATTTGGGATACTTGCGATAAATGGCTAAAAGATAGGCTACAACGGCTTCAGAATCGTGCAGCTAGGATAATAACTCGTTCTGGCTATGAGACTCGGTCTGCTGATCTGCGCTGTGCTTTGAATTTGCAGTCTCTTGCTGAGCATTGGCACAATTCAAAAGTTTCGATGATGTTTAAAATTAAAAATAACTTACCACCACCTTCATTAATTAGGAAATTTACTCCTGTTTTTCAGTGCCACGATTATATGAGGCTGCCATGTAAATTTTAAGTTACCAAATCCAAGAACAAATTTTCTGAAAAAGAGCTTTGCTTACAGTGGAGTGTCTTGGAATTCTTTACCTATAAGGCATAAAGAATGTTCTACTCTATTCCATTTAAAAAATCTTAATAATTAATTAATCTTGAATAATCTTGAATATTCTTCTTGTATTTTACTATACATTTTATATTTATTGTACATTTTCTGAACCCACGGCTCTCTGGAAGAGCATTTTTTGTAATGAAGAGATTCCGTGTTTAAATAACCATCAATAAACCTACCATCATGTACCTCTTCTCTTGTCTTTATACCACCGTTTTCGATGAAATGCGACTACCTAGACATCAACATTGCAGTCTGCACTTTGCATTACATGGCCGTCAATCGTTCTCAAAAGACTCAAACCCACTGAAATAAACCTTTTCTAGCTTCCAAAATTCAAAAAAGAACATCTTTTACAATTTTGCAATTGATAGCAATCGATGTACCTCGTAGAATATGCATTTATTGAGAGGTAAAGAATATTGACATGTCTAATGCAAAGTGTATTGTTTTCTCCAATGCTACAATGGTTTTTTCTCCGGGTTGTCTGGTTTTTCCTCCCTCAGCCAAAATCAACATGATGAGCTTTGTGAATGTATGTAAAGTATATATCGAATGTAGTGTGGAATGATTGCATTGAAGAGCCCCTAAGGGGAGTGTCAATTAACATATTCATCCATCCATTCATTCATTCAAATGGTACTCAAAGCCTAATCTTTCTAAACTGACTTAATTAGCAGTTCCACTTCCTTCTCAAACATTGCCCAATTGGAAGGCAACAAATTAAATCAACTGTTAGAATCCTATTGTTGTTTCCTTCCTATTGCCAAATTCCCCTAAAATGACTTAGAATTTCCACTTCCTGTTTAAATATTGCCCAACGTAAAGAGCAGCAAATAACGCATTCTCTTTTTGTCTCCTTCCTCAGATTGACGAACAGACGTTAAGGGAAATTGGCGAAGCCGAATTTCATCGTGAACGAGCTGAACGAGATCATCATAAGTTTGTGATAATACCTCGAGATCTTTGGAACTTCAGAAGAAGTGGGTCCTTTCAAAACAGTCGGCATGTGGACAAACGTACTCCAAATGGTAGCATCCAAGCAGCAAACAGCACCCTGTATCGTATCGATCAAGTAAAACAATCAAATCAAGTACAACTACTTGAAGGTCTTGATCATAATTCCTGTCCCTCAAGGCAAGTGTTCTCTGCACAACCTCTGGGCAACTACTCATCTTTACCTCTGTACAGTAAAGATTCTCTTCAGCAGAATGAACTTGGAGTTTCGGGGTACAGATCTACTGTTGTAAAACAAGTGAGTCCTAGACAAGTGGGATACACCCCCCAAGTCACTTGTAGTGAAGAAGACATAGAATATCAGTTTTCAGGTCAACCAGACAAATACAAATCCTCTAGTGAAGTAAATCAACCTTTTGAAGTACCATTCTCATCAGAATACATGTTACCAAAGACACCAACAACTTATATTAGTAATGCTTCTGGTCAAAACCTTGATGACTGTGCTCAGCACAAAATAATAAGTGAGCAGTCTGATGAATTCCATTGTTGTCGTCATGGTCGTCATCACCATTGTTATCATTGTCGTCGTCGTCATGGTCATTGTCGTTGCCGTCGTCGTGTGTGCAATCCACCACCAGATGACTCTGAGAATGTATTACGGCACAATCCTGCTTGGAATCTGAAGGATGATCTCCCACCAAGGCATTTGACTATTTTGAATCATACTCAATATTCCCTTCAGCAGAAGGACCATGGTATTTCAGGGTACAGAGATACTAATGTGAAACAAGTGAGTCCCCGTATGAGATACAATCCCCAAGTCACTGGTAATGGAGAAAACACAGAACATCAGTTTTTAGGTCAACCAGACAAATACAAATCCTCTAGTGAGGTTAATCATGTAGATCAAGCTTTGAAATTCCCATTCCCATCACAGTACATGTTACCAAAGATACCAACAACCCGTGTTCATGATAATAAGTCTGTCTCCGTAATCCCTTCAAGTGAATCTAACAAACCATCGTTTACAATAGAAAGACAGCTGAACAGAACATCAGCCATGGGATCCGATGCTTCAAGCAGCAAGTCGTTTGAGTTGATGGCATCTGCTGCTTCAAATACAATGTCTAAGCCATTGGTATCTGATGTTTCTAACATCAACCTTTCTGAGAAAATGGGTTCTCTTGGTTCGCGTAACAACTATTCGGAGCCCATTGGACCCGATGTTTCTAGTAATGAATCTTCTGAGTCATTGACATCTGGTATTTTGCACACATTGACTGAGCCGATTGCATCCGATGTTTCAAACCACTTGACAACTGAGCCTAGATATACTGAAATGTCAACTGATCGAATGGAATCCGATGATTCACACAACATGCCATCCTCTAGTGAAGCAAATCCATCAAGCATGATCAAGTCAAGGGACAACTTTGTTGCCATGGAAGATAACTCCATTAAATCACTTGAAGAAGCTGTCTCGCGATACAAGGCAATGTGTACTAGTCTCATGGAACTCATGGAAAAATCCAAACAAATAGCTTTAAAAAGAGAGCGAAAACAGAAAAGGAAAAGAGAACAAGAAGAAATGGAGAGACAAATTGACTTACGTAGACAAAAAGAGCATGAAAACAACTCTTGTCAGCCGGCAAAGCTTCCTATCCAGGAATCTCTTAGCAGTGAAAACTCCTGCCATCATTTTAAACGAGGTTGTGACGTTGTATTCCCATGTTGCAACAGGTGCTTTCCATGTCACCATTGCCATAACAACTCAGGTTACTGTAAAAATGAGAGCAAAGTAGCTGATGCAACACTATTACGATGCAGAACATGTTTAACTGAACAAGAAATCACCAGTGAAAGTCACCACTGTAAAAACTGTAAGAAGAAACTATCAGAGTATTTCTGTGCTATTTGTAAACTTTTCACTGCCGATGACAAGAAACCACATCACTGCATGCCATGTGGTATTTGCAGAAATCATAGAGACAAAGCATTCCATTGTGTTGTCTGTAATGTATGCTATAATAAAGGAATGAAAGGAAAGCACAAATGTAAGTGTAGACCTGACTCTGGCCATGACGAATGTTGCATATGTTTAGAGGTAAGCCCAAGGCTTAACTTTCAATAACAATATAAGTGACTTTTGTTTATGTACTATTTGCACAAACATTGACCCTTTCAAAATCATCAAACCTGGAAGCGAAGACCAAATGGCTAAAAGAATTGCCAGACTTTCATGTGCTTTGTCTAGGAATGAGCTGCTACTACTATATTCATGAAACATCAATGTACACACTCGTCTTTAAAATCACCTAATCAGTAGATTTCCAATGTTAATTTCTCTGCATCTATGATTTGAAAGAGTCATTGATTGTGCAAATAGACTCTTTTGATAATTAAATAACAAAATAACAATATGTAACTTAGATAATAATGATAATTATTTTACTAATTATATTGCAGCGATTTTCGAAATAATGCGAACTCTAACCTCCAAACAGTCCGTTGGAATTTGGTTTTTCGCTTCCGCCCACTTCAAAAAAAACAACCCAAAATATACTCATAAAGATCCCTAAAAACATACCAAATGACATAATATGATCTCTAAACGACCTGTAAAAGCTAAATATGATTTTGGTACAAGTTAAAACTTCGTATTTTTAATTTTTGAATTTGATTGACGGAAGTGAATAACCAAATTCCAACGGACTTTTTCATTGCATGAGTTCGCATAATTTCGAAAATCGCTGTAAGAGGGGGATTTTTTCAAGTTCGAGCAGTGAACGACAAAAACTCCTGAGTTGAAGAATAGATGTTGTACAAAACTAAAGTCATTTCTGTCAGAAAGTTTAAGTTGTTTGTAAGTAGTTTTGGCTGATGAAAGTTGAATCGAATTGTTAATCCAAAGCAAAAATTTGGATTGAAAATGAGGTTTAGGCCTTCATTTGCTCATTTGCTGTATGTTTTCTTTATATTCAGCTTCAAAAAGCTTAATCCAAACACAACTTTAAGAAAAGTCTTTGTACAATTCAAAAATCTGTTTTAAATAGAGTTTTCCGATTTAGCGTCCTTTCCCAAATTCTGGCAATACGAAACCGGCACGTGCCAATATAACTAAGTGAAATTTGGTTATAAATTCTTAACCGCACCACGATCTATTGTTTCTCTCTGTTCATCAGCGATTACCGAAAATAATGCCTACAATACTCGAATAATTTTGATATAGTGTCCATCAACATTTTTAACAGACGTAAGTATAATATCTAGCCACGCAGGCAACACTCGTGATGTTTGGGGAAAATTGTCTTGTGTGTCCTGTGTTCCGAATTCTTCCTGATCATGAAAATATAATTTAAAAGGATGCCTGAAAATGGAGGTGACAAGCGGGTTAAGGAGGATAATTAGTAATAAAACTACTAAGTTAGCAGATTCAATACTTTTCAGAGCCTTTTCAAAACCCAGCTGTCTTTGACAAGGATTACTACCCGAACAACTTGCCCTGTTATAACAAAGCAGAGCTGCAAGCCGTGTGGGATCTACAGCAAGCATTCTACACATGCGTATTTGAGTTCGAAATGTTATTTGCTAAGATGAAAGTGATTTTGGCAGTTTTGTTGACGGTCTGATTGTGAGTAATTATAATAGATCAGATAATCACTTCTGCGCCAGCATTTTTAGCCTTTTGCAGGTAGTTCAGATTGTTCTACCTAATAGTGCTGTAAGCGACACTAGAGAACAACGTTTGCGCATGCGTGCATATTACGATGTTTTCTTAAGAAATATGCGAGGTTTAGCTTGAAATGAAATGCTTGTGTTCTCGGTATATACCTAATTAAAATTTTCCTTGTATACTTTCATGAGACAAAAATATTGTATTAAGCAGGCATTATATGAATACAAGCCATAAGTTTCAAGAACTGACCTTAAGTTTTGATATTTTGTGAAAACCATTGTCGAAGGCAAGCGTAAAAACGAAATTTGCATAAGTTTACAAAAACACGAAGACGTGACTACGAGTATGCGAAGACGTTTTTCACTAATGTCGCTGTGAGCAGTAATTGTCTAATACAGAATGCGGTCAGCTTTAATCAAACTCAGTTATATTAATCCTTGGTCAAGGTCTTGAAGGGAGGTCTTGATCACTTATCACACTTCAAACTTTCCGTCAGTTCATGAATCACGCATATTTTAAAATCGATTTCAGGAAATTCGCGCCAAAATCACGGATCACGCAATCAATTCGAGTCAAATCATGGATCACACAAAACCCCTTTTAGCCCCTGTTGAATGTTTAGCAACTTTCTGTTTGCTTTTTCTAAGAAAAAATGTTTTCTGCAGGATTCAAATTTTACTCGATGATTGGGGAAATCATCGTAACCGCACAATTAACTTACAACAGAACTTTGCCATTTTAAGCTCAAAGGTCCTCAAAAGGTTTTCCAGAAATGATTAATCGATAAGCGGTGGCTTCAATTCAACCAGCCAAACTACGTTGTCATTGAGTGCTCAATCAAAGCAGTACCAAGTGTGATAATTAGACGACAAAAGATGTGTGATAGAGTTTGTAAAGTATTTGGGTGTTATTGTCATATGGAAAGTGAGAGATTACGTAGCACAAAGGTGTTAAGACTATGTCTACACTAATTCTACACATAAAAAAATCGCATCGTTTTTACTCCCTTTTGCGACATCCATGGCCACTGAAACAATGTCTTCTTGGTAGACACAAATGAAAACTGCCGTCTTAAGCCTGGTTTTCACTTCGACGGAAGCAGAAGCGGATGCAACATACGCAGACTCAGTATCGCGTTTATCACCTAGGTGTGAGAAAAGACAAGCACTCCTAATGAGCAGTACTTTACTGAGTCTGCGTATGTTGCTTCCGCTTCTGCTTCCGTTGAAGTGAAAACCAGGCTTTAGTATGGAAGAGCAAAGCTTGACCGCAGCATCGAGTTTTCTGTGATAGCCGGGATAACTCTTGTTTTCTTTCCCTGGTACCCAAATCGATGAAACCATTAACTATGATGAAACATATTTAGCTAATTCAGCTAGAAGTTTTAAAAATCCAGCTTGTTTTTGGCTCTGACTCGAAGGCAAAGCGAAAGAACGTCCGTTTTCTCAAGGCCTCTCGATCGTTATATTTAAAAACCTCTCCCACTGGTACGTACTACTCTGTCCTGATCTCTTACTACGGACGTCGGAAGAAAAGTAAGAAAAACAATAAATAAGCAAGGTAACAGGACAAATAATTTTACAAACACGTGAGCGAAAATATTTGTGGTATGTTGGCATGAAATATGACTTTACGTACACATTATTCTCGAAAAAAGTAGGTAATTTCAATTCACCGTTGGAACTGACTTGACATGAAATTGAAGCATCGCCGAAACTATACCTTTCGCACTTGTTGATGAACAAAACAAAAGAATAATGATTCTTATAATGATGTTAAGTGTTGTTAGCGTTTTGAGCGAAGCTCTATTGTGTAAAAAAACAAAAGCTTTTGTTAAAGGGATTAGTGTCTGGCAATAACTTTCGAAAGGCCGCTAAATCGGAAAACTCTAATAGGTATTTTATCTTAATAATAATAAGTTGGTTGGTACATCAGTTTTTAACCGGTAGACTGAAAAAGGATTTGTCAGAGTGTTAATCCTGAGTACGAAAATTTGGATTAAAACTTGCATGAAGGTCTAGTTTGGTGCTTTTCACCACTATTGCTAGTCATTGAAAAAGATTTCTTAAAATTAATAACTTTCTCTTGCTCCTACCTCCGTATGGTAATGTAAGTCAATGCACAGTCTATGCAGTTTTCCGCTTGTCTGAAGCTCATCAGTTTTGCGAGATGAGGAATTAGAGGAAAACCATTTTTGACGATGTTCGATTTTCGCTATTTTAAAAACGTTGATCGATTTAATTATAACACCATTTAAAACTTCAGTCTTATCCTCATGTTTGGTGTAGAAACCAAGTCCATTGGTGCGCATTAAGTTGTCCATTGCGCCAAATGAAAATGTGCGGTGCGGTCTGAAAACAACTACTTCGAGTCACCTTAAAGTACTGTGAAATGATGTATCTAATCTTTTTACTTTCTTCTAATTCTTCAACTTATGTCACGTAGGGCTGTGAGTGCAATCCCTCAATTTCAACCTTTTCTGTGCCACAACTTCAGCCTCGCTCCAAGTCTACCAGCCGTATCCTTCTCTTTACTTCTCCACCATCCTTCTCCGCATGTCCTTTTGTCTACTTTTCTTTCTTCTGCCTGGTGGGGACAATGTAATTTATGATATTCTTCTAAAGTCATCTCCTTTTGCTTGATCTGTGTGACTGCATAACACATGGTCAATCCATTTCCCCCATCTTGACCTGGCATTCCTGTAACTTCTTGTAATTCAGTATTATAAAATATTTAGTGGTTATTTGATGGTTTTCTATGGAATACGGGTGAATATTTCACGAGAAATTTATGTTATTAGTATACAACGAGCCTTTAGGCGAGTTGTATACAAAATAACATAAATTTCGAGTGAAATGTTCACCAGTATTCCATAAAAAAACATCAAATAACCATATTATCCTATAACTATTACACATTTTAGTCAAAAATTACGCTTTTCTAAAGATATCATGACGCCAACATTAATTTTATTGGAAAAATCCTCTGTCAAACATTTTCGTGCGTTTGTTTTTTTTCCCCAACCCATCTTAGCGAAGTCGATGAGCTTTGGGTAGTTTTTACCTCTCAAATATCGGCCAGTGGAGTTTCTGTAAGACGTCAGAGTATTTGGTTCGTATTCGGATTCATTATACTTGCGAATTTCCAGTAGAAAATGTTTGACAAGAATGTTCAAGCGTTCTGGTTCAGTTGGACTCTCAGTTTGAAGTACAGAGCTTGTAAAATAAAGTCCAAAACCTTCTTAGTGTCCACCTCAGTCTTCTTTTGTGTTCTTGGGTTCTTTTGTGACTCTATAATGATCAATATTTTCTTCTGAGAGAGAAGAAACCGCATTCAGTGAAGTAGTTGAACTCGATCGAAACTCGACGATGCAAACGCGCCGGCGGTTTCCCGCTCTTTTCTCAGCTAATTATATATTCAAAAAATATTGAATTTCATTGGCTAAATTCAAATTTTGAGCAATCTGATTGGCTAATACATTTTATGAAATACCGCTCTGTATTCATAGAAAATGCTTGGCTCTGATTGGCTAATGTGTAATAGTTATAGGATAATTAATATTATTCTTTGCCAAATTGAAATACCTTAAGCACTGAGTCCCCTCAGACATCTGTTGTGAAATACACTAGATATTAGCGAACTATATATAGATGTGACTACGAGTATGAGATTGAGTACGAGTACGAGTACGAGTATTAAATTGGCCTTGCGTGAGTTGTTGATACTGAACTGTAGTCCTGTACATAAATTGAAACATTAATTGTAAGAAATGGAAAATTGGCTATGATTCATTACCAACATCCCACACAATACCAATTTTAGAACTTGTACTCGTATTCGCACTCAACCTCGTACTCATAGTCACATCTAAATTTCGCTATTACCACCATGCATCTCTAGCTCCTACTGACCTTCCAACACTCTGAGCCATACTTCAACACTGATCATAACACATTACTTTTATATATACCCATATTACCTTGGTCTTTTTGCTGTACTGAATAGAAGTCCACACTTTCAGTATAAACTTATTGAATACTTTAAAAATAATTATATCTAATTTTCTTTACCAGGACACATTCAATGGTTGTCAAGTCCTCCCATGCTCCCATAAAGTACATCATGAATGTACTAAAAACATGTTGGAGAATGGAGTGTGAGTATTCAGTCCAATAGTTTAAATATCTTTCACTAGAGCTAAATTCCTATTTTGAAATCATAACAGCTTATGTTTACTGACACACTCCACTTATAGTCCTCACAAGTTTTTACCTCACTGTCAATGTGCACTGTCCATATGTTGATGGGGTCAAAACAAAATGGTGCATTTAAGTTTGAGAGCAGAAATTGGGAAATGTCTAGCTTTTTAAAGATTTCATTTCCTAATTTAAGCCGCCTTGTCAAATGAGCCCCCATTTTAAATGAGCCCCCATTCCCATGATTTTATGAATAAGCCCTTGCAGAACTTATTTATAAAACCTTTTGTTTATGTTTCTACTTTGTAAGATAATCTTTCAATCTTTGCTTATTTGTGCATCCCACTGAGTCACTGTCCACTGTGCTCTAGAACCAAAAACACTGCTGTTCAGTTGAGTAACTTAAGGAGGCTTCCTACAATTTCTCTAGTGTTCGACTGGTCAACTTGAAATGGCTGTAGTTCTTATATGAAAGAACCCACAGTTATGAAATTTTGTCCACTTACTACATAAAGACAAGTGTATTATTGGTGTGTATTTTGTTTACACCAGGATTACCATAGCAACGAAACGATGATGTCACCATTTTAGATTCCAAGCAATTTTACGCATTTTTCGACCTAAGGCTTTTAAAAGGACACACAAGGCGTTAATTTAGGGCTTCGCCTTAAGCAGCATACTAACTTTGGAGAAATACATATAAACAGATTGTGAATTATTCGAGGTGCAATTATTTATAATAATGGAAACTTTATAACATTTTTCACCTAACTCTACAATTGCAAATCTCGCTATGTGCGGGACTTCGTAAAATTACCAGCTTTCTCACGTCTGATTACGACTACCACTATGTGTCACACTCAAACCATTTATTATGACTTCTGATCTCTGTGTGTCGTGATTTGGTCAACTAGGAATAGGTTATAGGAATAGGTTACAAACTTACTATAATTGTTTCTACACGATGTGCTAAAGTTACATGTGATCGCGTACATAGCATTGCACTAAATATTGTACTATAAAAGAGGCTAGCAGCTATGACGAATTAATACAATTGAAAATGATATACTTACCAACGTTAGCGGGTTTCGGAGTCTACAAATCAGTTCAATTATTTGGGTAATTTCACAAGAATATAAAATCCCGAAGGAATCCTCAAGAATGTAACAACGGGTACGAGCATGATGGAAGCGGAATTATTTATCATGGCTGATTTCTGATTCCCTTCGTATTTATCGCTGTGATTCCTGATTCAATTACAAATTTTATTTCTGATTCATGATTCATTTAAAGTTAATTGTAAGCCTCACAACAAAATGTCATGTCAAATTACGGACCAGCGAGGAACGGCCAGTGTCGTGACCCGAGTGCATGGTGGGAACCTAGACTTAGCGAGAGACGAGGACCGACCACGAGGAGAGAAGAGGAGAAGAAGTTGTGTATAGGTGTATATGAAAAGGTAAACCAGCACGATTCACCACATGGTAGCAGAGCGAAAACAAGAAGAAAACTTTGAAGCTAGAATTCATAACGATAATTACTAGATTAGATTTACGAATTTACGACGTCCACGATGATCGGCTCATTACGACAACGCTATGGTCCTGTGAGAAAACGAGTAGCCGATCAAATTGATCAAGCAAAAACGCTCATCCAAGAAGAGATAACCGAAGATAGATTAGAAAAAAGAGTTACTGAGTCGAAGAAGCTTTTAGATCGATTAGAAGCCAACTTTAAGTCACTTCAAGAGTTAATGAATCAGATTACGGATTTGTCAAAAGACAGCGAGTTTGAACAGAAACGCCTGGCAGACGAAGCCGTCGACTACTCTACGCTGATATTAGAAGGAAATGAAAGTTTGGCAGACCTACGAAATTACTGGACAGAAAACAAAGAAAAACTGTCAAAGAGAGAAGTAAACGTCGAGATGGAAAAACTACGCAGTGAATTTGAAACACTCAAGTCAACAACAAATGTAAGTACGACTACTATGAAATCTACGACCGAGACACATGTTAAATTACCCAAACTGAATGTACCAAGATATGATGGTAATATATTAAAATGGCAAGAGTTTTGGGACTCCTTTAATGCAGCTATTCATGATAACAAGACTCTGAAACCTATTGACAAGTTTAATTATCTCAAAGCTCAACTCGTCGGCGAAGCACGCGACGCTTTGTCTGGACTAGAATTGACTAATGATAATTATCTGATAGCTGTGAAATTACTAGAAGAAAGATTTGGACGTAAACAAGCAGTGATTACAGCCCATTACACAGCACTTATGGATATAAAACCCGCTTTGGATAACGATACGACTAAGCTAAGAAACGTGACTGATCTCATAGAAAAACATTTGAGAACCCTCGAAGCTTTAGGCGAAGATATCGATCATCAACATTTTGTGTCAATGATCTTATCTAAACTTCCCAACGACGTTCGTGTTAGATTAGAAGAACAGAACATGTGCAAAGACTGGACAGTACAATCACTTAGAGAACATTTACGAAACCACATTACAGCAAGAGAAGCGGCACAAAGAACATTTTCTACGAGTAATGCCAGTGTGCCTAGTTTTGTGACTGTAAACAACTACTCTAGAGCCCAGGCCCCTCAACTACAAACGAGAAAACCGATGTTTACAGCAGAATCACTTTTTACTCGTGCCCAGGCCTTTAGGCCGGGAACGAGTTATAAACTGCAAATGTTTTTTTTTTTTTTTTTTTTTTCCCTCTGTTCGTCCTGAGGAACTCCTGATTGGTTAAGAACGTACAAACAATGCCCTTCATTCATCACCTTTGAGTGAACGCAAGCCAGGAACTTTAGGAATGCAAGATGGCCGACTACAAAGAAAATAGCTTTCAGAGACAGGCTTTTCCTGCAGTAGAACAATGTAATTTGGAGCTTTTAACTCGAGATATGCCTATATACTTATAAGAGCTTCAGAATGGGCTGTTATTTTGAGCTTCATCTCCAATACTTTGACCAAATATCGAACTCTAAATGGAGTACTTGAAAGCCGAGGCCCTCGCGATAACGACTATTTCCTATGAGCTGGAAAACTACGAATTTCTCATCCTACATGTTGCTAAACGAACATACATAGAAGCAAGTCAATTATATTCCTCATTCAAGCATTCAAGAGATCAGTTGAGAGGTTTTTGTACTGATTTTTGTACTGATTTTAATTTAATATCGGAATGGCATGAAACTAGATTCCATTGACCTTGTCAGTATTTCGCGTTTGGTCACGTAACGTTTTTTATTCATATATAAAACATCCGAAACATGAACGAAAAAATACACGATTTGTTGTGTCAAATAAACCGTTATAGAAGTCTTTACAGCAAACAATTGAGATATATAGTGAAATAAGAAGTTGAATAAACTGGTATATTTGCATGTTGGAGATATTTAATACCCATGCATGATAATAGAAAGACAAAGGCAAACACTAGTTGTTGACAGACAAAACTGACTAATCAAGATATTTTTTAGTTTAAGTTAGCCGATTCAAAAAAGGTCATTATGTTACGGTTAGCCATTTCCCGGAATGGTGAAAAATGCGTGAAACGGCTCGGGGAAGAATACGAACGGAGCCAGTCATTGGAGCCTCTCTTAAAAAGGGCTCCAAGTCCTCCAAGGGCACGAGTGAACGCACGTGTGCGTCTAGTTGTAGGAGAAAAGCCAACACAACTAAAACCTAGATGTCGATACTGCAGAAAAGATCACTGGAGTGATGAGTGTGAAACGTACCGGACAGTCAGCGCAAGGAAAAAACAAATTCCGGGTGTGTGTTACATCTGTCTACAACGAGGTCACACCCTACGAAATTGTTCAAACAAGAGGCCATGTCATTACTGTGGAAAAAAAGGGAATCACCACAGAAGTCTTTGCCCAGAAAAGTTTGCAGACGAAACTACAACCCAGTTAGCGGCAGATACAGCAAACCACCCCGACCAAACAACTTCAGAATCACATAGTTATCTTGCAGCAGGTGATCAAGTTCTCTTACAAACAGCCAACGCAACAGTGAAAGATACTACAAATCCAGAAAGAGAAGCAAGAGTAAAAATGGTCCTTGATAATGGTAGTCAACGTAGTTACATAACAAAGGAACTAGTCGAGAAACTTCAGCTTAAGCAGAAATACAAGGAAGTCCTTTCAGTTCATACCTTTGGATCACACAAAGCACAGAACTTAGAAACACCAGTTGTAGAGCTGCTAATAGAATTAATTGATGGAAGTAACAAGAAGGTAACATTAAATGCCATCCCACGTATCACAGGAACAGTTCATCGTGCTCCAATTGAAACAACTAACTCCATCATTTGGAAACAAGTTAAGTTAGCAGATTCCTTTCCCTCTGGAGAAGATTGTAAAATTGATCTTCTGATTGGCAGTGACTATTACTGGGACATTGTAACATCAGAGAAGATGGAGGTGAGTCCAGGACTATATTTGATTGGATCGAAACTAGGAATGATTGTCACTGGACGAACTGGCAGTACAGATACCACATGCCCATCAACTACACTTTTTACTCAAACAACGACGAAGCACGCTATTAAGCTAGATGATTCACAGGAGACAGTGGACATTCTCCCATGCAGCGAAAAGCCTGACATTAAAGCACTCTGGAGCTTGGAAAACATTGGAATTAAAGATGATGCTAAAGTAAGTGACGACGAACTGCTACTTCAGAATTTTAATGACACTATTGAGTTCAAGAATGGAAGATATAATGTTGCGTGGCCTTGGAAAGAAGATTGTAGCTTGTTACCAGAGAACTATCCTCTAGCACGAGGACGATTGAACTCTTTGGTAAAACGTTTTAAGAATGAACCAGAGTTATTGCGTAAGTATAACGATGTTATTGAAGATCAACAACAAAAGGGAATTATTGAACCTGTACCACAAGATAAAGTTGAGGGACCAAAGCACTACATTCCTCACCACCCTGTTGTCACTCCTGGTCATGCAACGACAAAACTACGTATTGTATATGATGGGTCAGCAAAGGCAAAGAAAGAAGACAAAAGTCTAAACGAGTGCTTGCATCGTGGCCCTATACTTCTTGAAGATCTTACCGGTCTTCTGTTGCGATTTCAACTTGAGCGGATTGGTATACTTGCAGACATTGAAAAGGCGTTCTTACAAGTTGGACTTAGAGACTGTGATAGAGATGTAACCAGATTTTTGTGGCTAAAGGATCCAGAAAACTGTGAGACAGAAGAAAACATCCAAGTTTACAGATTTACACGAATACCCTTCGGAGTGGTCTCTTGCCCATTTCTTCTTGGGGCAACTATCTCACACCATCTAAGGCAATGGAGCAGTAATGCATCCACGAAACTTCAAGCAGATATGTACGTTGATAATCTAATTACAGGAACTGACCATTTAGATGAAGCTAAACAGTTTTATCGTGACGACAAAGAAATTTTCAACTCAGCTTCAATGAATCTTCGAGGATGGTCTTCTAACAGCAAGGAGTTAATGAATACGATCCCAAAAGAAGACAGATCTGACCAGACAAAGGTACAGGTGCTGGGAATGCAGTGGGACACGAACACAGACACTCTACAAGTAAATGGATCTCATTCCATGTCAAGAATACTAGTCACTACAAAGCGAGAGGTGGTTCAAGCTATTGGACGAATCTTTGATCCTCTGGGGTACTTTTCTCCCTCTACACTTACTGCAAAAATCTTTTTACAAGATCTCTGGGAAGAAGATGTTGAATGGGACACTAAACTACAAGATCAACAATTGAAAAGATGGAACCAGATTGTGAAAGAAACTGAGACAATTTCATCATTTACCTTTGACAGATTTAAAGGTGAAACAAGTGAAACAAGTGAAACTCCAAGCTATGAACTGATTGCCTTTTGTGATGCATCAAAGACAGCGTTTGCTACAGCTATTTATCTAAAACTCTATACTACAGCTAATAGCACAGTCAACCTTATTTTTGCAAAGTCCCGTCTGGCTCCGAAACGAGTACTCACCATACCTAGATTGGAACTGATGGCTGTTGTCATTGGTTTAAGATGCCTTAACTTTGTTAAACGAATGCTGAAAATTCAAGTGAAGAAAGTAACACTGTTTAGCGACTCACAATGTGTTCTCAAATGGATTTACACTAAGAAATCATTGTCAGTGTTTGTGGAAAACCGAGTCAAAGAAATACGTACTCATCAAGATGTTGAATTTAGATATGTATCAACGAAAGATAATCCAGCAGATCTTGCAACACGAGGAAAAACTCCCCAGGAACTTGTGAATACAACGTTATGGTGGAAAGGACCTACTTGGTTACCAGAAACCAAAGACTGGCCGGAGTGGAAAACCAACGAGCTTGATAATGATAACGATGATTGTTTTAATGATGAAGTCAGATGTACTAACAGACTATATGAAGCATCTTTGTTAACTAGAGAATCAGATTCTTCTCAGAATATTAGATCACTCCCAAGTAAGCCGTTTGGATTAAACGAACAGAACTTTTCTTCATTACAACGACTTTTGAGAGTAACAGCTTGGTGTCTCAGATTTGTTAATGTTATTTGTAAAAAGGACATCACCAAGGGTCCTCTCAGTGCCAAAGAGTTAAACGTCGCTAGATTCAAATGGGAGAAGTTCGTTCAAGAACAGTCATACCAAAGCATCTTGGACACAATTGAATCTAAGAAACCACATGCTTTATGCAATCAACTAGGACTTTACAAAGACGACCAAGGACTACTACGATGTCAAGGTAGGATGGCTCACGCCAATCTACCACACAATGCCAAGTTTCCAAAACTACTACCAAAGAATGCCTACTTCACCAAGTTGGTCATAAAAGACAGTCATGAGAGACTTAAGCATGTTGGTACTTCACATACACTTGCCAACCTACGCTATGATTATTGGATACCAAGTGGAAGATCTACAGTTTACCACGTACTCAGAAGTTGCAAAATATGCCAAAGGACAGAAGGTGGCCCATACAAACGCCCATCCATGCCTGACTTACCAAAGAGCAGAGTATCATCATCAGCCCCATTTACGTACGTAGGACTGGACTATCTTGGACCTTTGTACATTAAAGAGAAAGACGAAACCATGAAAGTGTGGGTATGTCTATTTACATGTCTTGCCGTTAGAGCAATTCATCTAGAAGTGTTACGAGACATGAGTGCTGAACAGTTTCTTCTTTGTTTACGACGATTTATTGGTAGACGAGGTCAACCCAAAGAAATTATATCAGACAATGCTTCACAGTTCAAGTTAACAGATTCTACGTTGAAAGAGTTGAATCCTGAACCTGCTGCTGATAGCAGCATACAATCTTACATGTCAAGTAATAATATTGAATGGAAATTCATCACAGAACTTGCTCCCTGGATGGGGGGATTTTACGAACGATTAGTAGGCATGGTCAAAAGATCACTACGGAAGTCCCTTGGAAAGTTGTGTGTTACGTATGATCAACTCCATACACTTCTTGTAGAGATAGAAGCAGTACTTAATTCAAGACCACTAGTGTATGTATCATCTGATTTAGACTCAGGAATTACACTATGTCCTTCAGATTTCTTATCCTTAAATCCTAAAACTGGAATAGTTGAAGTACACGAAGAAGTAGATGATAATGATCCTGATTATGTTCCATCGAAGCTTAGTTCTGCAAAGACCTTGCTCCAAACTTGGAAACGAGGACAGAATCATTTGGACGCATTCTGGAAGTTATGGAGAGATGAGTACCTTTTAAGTCTACGAGAACGTTATCAAAGGCGACATGTTAACCCAAGAATACAATCAAAACAGATTCCCAAAGTAGGAGATATAGTACAAATTAAAGAAGATCTTATGCCACGTGGATCATGGAAATTAGGAAAGATAAAAAGGTTAAATCCCAGTCAAGATGGTGAAGTGAGATCTGTACAAGTAAAGTTAGCTAACGGAAAGGTCTTCAATCGACCAGTAAACCTATTGTTTCCCATTTAGTGTGGAACTGACAGCGAAGCCACGGAAGAAGACACGCAGAAAGACTTCCCGTCTTCCAAAATTGACGTTCCAAGTGAAAGACCAAAAAGAGTTGCAGCTTTAAAGGCTCGCACCAAGATCAAAGAGTGTATAAACAGTGATGGACATTGCACATAAACAGTACTTTAAACTAGACATTGACCATATATATATACGTTCACATTTTGTTTGCGCCGGGAGTGTCGTGACCCGAGTGCATGGTGGGAACCTAGACTTAGCGAGAGACGAGGACCGACCACGAGGAGAGAAGAGGAGAAGAAGTTGTGTATAGGTGTATATGAAAAGGTAAACCAGCACGATTCACCACAGCCAGTCATGCGAGGTTGGTTTCATATTTCCGAAGCCTCGACCTCGTGATCAAATTTCGCGGACTTCGTTGTCTTCTCAAAATTTCGCACAGGAAGCCCAAGAGGTTGCCTGCGGAGGAGGCTAGTCTTGACCGTCCATAGGAAGCCACGGGATCGGGAAGCCCAATAAAGAAATGACTATTAAAAAGGCGACAAACATTATCAGAAAAAAATCGAAAAAAACTTGAAACAAAAATTCCTGATTCCTCAAGTTTTATCCTCAATGATTCCTGATTCCTTGATGATTTTAAACCGTGATTCCTGATTCCTGATTCCGCTTTCACCCCCGAGAGCATGAGGTGATCTGAGTTACATCAAAACTAATCCGTATGTCAATGTAAAATCATGTCGCTCACAATACAATTAAGGTGACTGACTACGTTGGCACTGCGCATGATTTCGCGCATTACGTCTTAAGCAATGTCATAGCGCGCGGAGATTTCAGCGAACAGCAAAAATCATAGAAAAACTTAAGTTTTTGTACAAAAATCAGCTCCAAATTTATTCTTGTGGATTTAAATACTCAAAATCATTAGCGAATGAAGTAAAAATAGTTTCTTTTTGGAAAAAACAGTGAGCGCTCGCTTGTTTTCGTCAACACAAATTTGAATCAAGCTCGCGCTACGCGTCATTTTTAAAATGGCGGCACTTCCGGTTAGCATTTTTTAGCCCTTTTTAACAACTTCAAAGGCACAAAACCCTTCATTTTTGCACGGGACCCTATACTTTTTTTTTCGTTTATTTAAAAAAACACCTAAAAATCTCAATCATATCAATTTTGCAAAAAAAGTTAATTATTCTAGCATATGAAAAAATTGATTTTTGTATAAAATTTTGCTCGACATGAGGACAATTGTGGTTGGTACTCGCGGCACAAAAGCCAAGGAATGAAGGTATTTTGCTGTTCTCACATCAAAAGTATTTATGCCATTTTGCAGAATACTCCATTAGCTAATATTTACGCAATTGTAGCCTTTGTAGAAATGTTATTTCCCTAATTCTTAATTTCTTTTCTATTCACTTCCGGTTGAGCGATTTTTGCATCAAAAATTCGGAGATAGGCATTCATACAATGCTGATTATCTCGAAAACGAGTGCGGGACCCCCCTTTTTTCTTTTCGTTTTTGGGATCAGGATTAAATTTCGTTTTAGAAAATTGTGGTTTAAACGATATTTAATTACTTTTTGCCAACGTAGTCAGTCACCTTAAAGTTAATCATTTAACTGCGGAAGCAGTTACACGCTACATCAGTAGGTAATTTACAATTGGCTACTTGAATCCTATACAAATATCTAACTAAGGCTATTATACAATACTGAATCTTCTTTGATAAGACTAGAACTTCATCAGATGTGGATCATATGAAGCTTTGTTTCTACAGCAAAAGATATAATAAGATGACCTAATTGCTATTTTTTGTGATGGTTTTGATTATATATTTTTGTTGTTTGCTGTCAAAACTTATTAATAACTCATCTATCATTGTAAAGAAACTATCTGAGTCTTTAACGAAAATACCAAGTGCACTGACAGATAGATTAACGAACACGATTTTCTTGTGATAGTGGCGTAGATTATCAATAATTTCTTTATATTTAGTTCTTTTTCTAGTTATATTATTCTGGAGGTTTGTTTCAAAGCCAACAGTCAGTTCCGGCAAGCACATGCATACACTGCAAAAACATGCGAGTAAATTTACTACTTAAGTCGATTATAAATAATCAAATATAGGCTTTTTGGTTATAAAATATATCTCTTCAGACCAAATTGTTCAGTTTAGTTCATAACTATGAATATATCTGTAAGGGAAACGTTTGAATTTTCGATAACTATGAATGTAGTATTGACGAAGCCGTTCGGAATGAAATAGGAAACTTAAGCACGGAAACATGGGGCGATATTTTAAGGTAATGTAGAAAGACTATGTTCCTTTTCTTTACTTGATGTAATTAGGCAGAGCTTTAATTGATTGTTGCGAGTTTTAGAAAGATATGTTTGATTGAAATTTTGTTCTCCAATTGCGTTTATAATGTGCATTGAGTAATTAGAGATGCTAAGGTAAGTTGATCGTAATTTATATTTCTCAATGGTTCTTTTACATTTTATATAGTACTTCAGTTTTTATTTTGGTTATTTAGAAATTTAAATAAACTTACCAAGGGCACTAGGACAAAGTCGGTGTGTGTATGCACTAGTCGAAGTAAACCTCTACCCCCACCCCCAACCAGGGACAGGCCTTGAAATGTGTCTATATCTATATTTGGATTTGAGCCAGTAACCACATGGCCTCATAGAGGTCTATTTTTATCTCATGTTTTCTGCCTAATTTACTGGTATTTTCAACATCTTGAAAGAAGATACGATTAATGTATCTGCTGGCCATCTAATATGATGAGATAAAAGATGAATTTTCTTAAGAAAAAAATGATTTTTTCATGCCAAAGAAAACACAGTACGGAGTGACATGGCTGCCTTCGATGTCCATACAACACAACTAAAACACTCTCAAATATTCAGTTCCTGAGGAACGTCGTAGAGATATCGATACACATGGTAAGAGTTCGTCGATATTAGAATACCTTGGCAACTTCTATCTATAATCAACTTTTTTTATATACAAAAACTCTCCTTGTTTTTATATACAACTCGCTTACATGTTCAATTTTAGTAAATGTTCAAGTATCGATCACTCTAAAATTGGTACCATCTCCTTCTGTGTTGGGTTATTATGACCAGGAATCCTTCATTCGAGAAATACTGCTTTTTTCAGAATGAAAAATCGTCTTCAAGGTGTATTTTTGTTTCTGGGAGGATTTTGAAGCATATATAGAAATTACATCTTCCTTTTACGAAAGCAACATGCTAATCAAAATTCGTTTGCCGGACCGTTTGCCGTTCTTTTCATTTGGCTTTGACAGTGTTGCTGTTCATCTCAAAGGAAGAAAAATATTTTAGAATCGGGCATGTATTTAAAAAGTTTTAGATCAATGTTTTGTACTCTTCATTTTCTTGCATAAATTACTTTAGAGCGAAATGTTTTTATTGCTCTTACTCAAAATCGAAATAGGATCTCCACCTTGAACTTGCGTTTTCGCGTAATGTTAAGTTTAATGCCACAAAAAATCGCCAAGAACCTAAAAACTTAATGTTTTTGCAAGGGAGCATTATTATTATTATTTTTTTTTTTTTGGGGGGGGGGGAGGAATTGCAGGAATCAAATACAAAAAAAATGCAAGCCCCCACGGTAAGGAATTGAACTTTATTAATAACCCACCCCACTTCCAAATATGAAAATAGGGTCCCTTGACCTGGTTTAACTTTCAGAAAAACATGACCCACCCCCTTTCATAGAGTAAATTTCTTTTGGCCCACCCCTCAATTCCTCCGGCCCACCCCTTCCCCCCCTACTAAAATGAATGCTCCCTAATTCTCAGAATTAAATCAAATTAATCAAAGATGGAATCGGTCCATATTTTAACACAGAAATAAATTTGTCGGTAATTTTTAAGCGTCCTCAACAAAAGGGCTTTCAACAACAAGTGGAGCAGAGTCTGAAAGCCCTTTTGTTGAGCACGCTTAAAAATTACCGACAAATTTATTTCTGTGTTAAAATATGGACCGATTCCATCTTTGATTAATTTGAAAAATGATAAAATGTACTTGCGTAGAACAATGTTTTTCCGCTTTTCCGAAAGCCGACAATTGTTCTTCTGAACCTAGAGCATATACGCAATTGACTCGGTCCAAAAAAACTGCCGGCTCAAAATCATTTTCATAACTTGAGCCTGACTTCGCTTTGTCTAATTTTGTTGCGTAATGAACACTTTTTTTTTATTTAAACAATTTTAAATAATCTCTGTCGCCTGCGATCGCATTGCCATGCATCAGCAGTTGCGTGCATGCGCAATACAAAATTCCTTCCTGTTAGCAGAGAGTTGTTCAGAACATTAGAAAAAATGGACCCTTGTGAGACAAGATGATTTTGCAGTATATACTCATGATCAGCATGGAAATCTCTGATGACATCTTCGGTAGATTTATAGACAACATACTGAATAATAATTATTTATTTATTTATTTATTTATTTATTTATTTATTTATTTATTTATTTATTTATTTATTTATTTATTTATTTATTTATTTATTTATTTATTTATTTATTTATTTATTTATTTATTTATTTATTTATTTATTTATTTATTTCACAAGAAAAACTAACGCAATTAGTTGGACGTTTCGATGACCTCCTGTCATCATTCTCATCAACAATTTATTGACAGATCAAGCGAAAATATAATTTACATTCAAACAAAAAGTTTTTTGACAGGAGGTCATCGAAACAGGAGGTCATCGAAACGTCCAACTAATTGCGTTAGTTTTTCTTGTGAAATGTTTATCAAGATCCTTACTAATTATTTATTTATTTATTACAATTTAATGGCTCAAATAAAACAAGGCAACAACTAAGAAACGCCATATGGATAATCCGTAAAGGAGTCCAGGACCCCATATGAGAACAGATCACCAAAATTAATACGCTAATTAATTACTTATTACATTGAATAAATGAATAAATTAAATTAAAAAAATATTTCCAAAATATTAAACAAATATATATATATATATATAAAACTATAAAAAGTAAAATTAAGTAGGACATATGTTTTTATCTAGAAATAATTATTATAAAATTCCATAGAATTATTAATTAGATATATTATCCACTAAATAATTCTTAACTCCTGCCTTAAAAATATTTACACTTGCTGCGCTACGAGTATCATAAGGCAAAAGATTCCAGGAGTCAACTATCCTGTGAAAAAAAACTATATTTGAGAAGATTTGTTCTTGCATATTTACTCGTGCCCAGGCCTTTAGGCCGGGAACGAGTTATAAACTGCAAATGTTTTTTGTTTTTTTTCCTGTGTTCGTCCTGAGGGACTTCTGATTGGTTAAGAACGTACAAACAATGCCCTTCATTCATCACCTTTGAGTGAACGCAAGCCAGGAACTTTAGGAATGCAAGATGGCCGACTACAAAGAAAATAGCTTTCAGAGACAGGCTTTTCCTGCAGTAGAACAATGTAATTTGGAGCTTTTAACTCGAGATATGCCTATATACTTATAAGAGCTTCAGAATGGGCTGTTATTTTGAGCTTCATCTCCAATACTTTGAACAAATATCGAACTCTAAATGGAGTACTTGAAAGCCGAGGCCCTCGCGATAACGACTATTTCCTATGAGCTGGAAAACTACGAATTTCTCATCCTGCATGTTGCTAAACGAACATACATAGAAGCAAGTCAATTATATTCCTCATTCAAGCATTCATGAGATCAGCTGAGAGGTTTTTGTACTGAATTTTAATTTTATATCGGAATGACATGAAACTAGATTCCATTGACCTTGTATTTCGCGTTTGGTCACGTAACGTCTTTTATTCATATATAAAACATCCGAAACATGAACGAAAAGATACACGATTTGTTATTGTGTCAAATATACCGTTGTAGAAGTCTTTACAGCAAACAATTGAGATATATAGTGAAATAAGAAGTTGAATAAACTGGTATATTTTTGCATGTTGTAGATATTTAATACCCATGCATGATAATAGAAAAGGGCAAACACTAGTTGTTGACAGACAAACTGACTAATCAAGATAAGTTAGCCGATTCAAAAAAGGTCATTATGTTACGGTTAGCTATTTCCCGGAATGATGAAGAATGCGTGAAACGGCTCGGGAAGAGTACGAACGGAGCCGGTCATTGGAGCCTCTCTTAAAAAGGGCACGAGTGAACGCACGTGTGCGTCTAGTTCTTCTTTAAAGATAAATTAAAAAACTCATTACAGTCGTGCGCCTTCATATGATATTATTGATATTGTAATTCCTAAAGTTAGAACCGAAGTGGCCAAAAAGGGATGTTTTTATGTAGGAGCCAAGGAATTTAATAATTTACCATCAGAAGTTAAAGTAATTACCTCATTATTGATATTTAAATCGAAATTAAGAGAAATGTTCATATGATATTAACATTTAAATTTAATCATGGAATTTTAGGAATTAGGCTTAGTGTTTTTTAGGATTTTTATCTATTTTATTCATTTTAATTTGTTTTTATTATTTTTGTTATATTAGTTTACCAGGGCACCCATTGATACCAGCTTTAGCTGACGGGTCTACCCTGGCTAAAGATTAATATATTATTATTATTAACTGTGGCCACCCAAATAAAGTTTTTGACAGGTTTTTGACAGGTTTTTGACAACTTTTTGACGAGTTTGATGACTTCCGGCTTTGAAGTAACATTGCAGAGACTATAAACAAAAACCTTTTTGCTATAAATATTCACTTATGGATGCAAATATTCGTAAGTACTCCGATAAGATTATTTTAAGATTTTGACCTGTAGTGTCAGTTGTTAATTTTTCCCTCGGTTTTGCAGCAAACGTTCAGCTTCTCGTAAACCAAAGTGGCGGGATTTACGATAACGGCCGATCACTACCTGTCATGTACCGAGAACGAATATTAGACCTTTATCACGATGGTAATGGTGAACGAGCAATATCTAGACAAGCCCATGTTAGCCGCTCTTTTGTGAATAAGGTGATCAAGCGCTACCATGAAGCCAATACCTCTCTTCCGGCGCCAAAAGCACTTCCTGGCCCGCGCAAAATTGACCATGCTACATCTGAGTATGTGGAAGTTCAACGCCTCATGAAACCAAGTATTTATGGTAGCGAAATAAGACAGAGACTTCTCCTAGATGGAGTTCTACATCAAAATGATATTCCGACCGTTTCTCATATCAACAAAGTATCACACAATCACCATGGAATGACAAGAAAAAAGATCACTGTTATTCCTTGCGAATCAACAACGCCTGACGTGTTGCAGAAAAGGAATGATTATCTCACGGAAATTTCGACCTTTCATCCGACACAATTACATTTTTTTGATGAATCTAGCGTTTGCAAAACCACTGGAAACAGAAGCTATGGAAGTGCTCCTTTCGGTGAGCTCGCATTTGAATTCCAACGCTACGCATCAAATGCTAACTTTACTATCAACCTCCTACACTCAATAAATGGAATTGATTTTTATAACATTTTGAACGGTCCCTCTAATGGCATGGAATTGATTCTTTTCTTTGACGAGGCTTTGCAGCTAGAACGCGAGGATGGAAGCGCTGTACTTGAACGCGGAGATTGTGTTGTAATGGATAATTGTGGCTTCCACCACGCTAATTTTGTTGAGCCAATTCTGCACAATATGCTAGCACAATGTGGAGTTAGGCTCCTTTTTCAGCCCCCTTACTCTCCAGACTTCAACACTTGCGAGAAGTGTTTCCACTTAATCAAGGCTTTTTTACGTCGCAACCAATTGCTCGCTGAACATGAAACCAAAATTGCGATTGCTAATGCTATACTTGAAATTACGCCACAACAGTCATGGTCATTCTTTCATCATATTGGATATGCTTAGTAATCAAAGTCACATGTATTTTATTCAACACAACATAGCTTTAGAAATATAAACAGTGGTATTTTGTGTACCAACTTGAAGTACTATTTATAGGATTTTGTGTTCACATGACCTTGAGGTCATGTAATTGTTTACTTTGATAAATAAAATGATAAAAATCCTCAATATAAATAAAAACTAAAGAAAACTCAAACAAATTGTTCAGATTCTGCCATACTGATAGTCTCAGAATGATAAATTTGTGTCTTTGATTGGCAGTAGTGCTCTCAATTGAGTGTTTTGATACTGTTCCAGAAGTAGTGGCAACTTCCAATCTTCCGTTTGGCTCCATTCAGGAATCTTGTTATCCAATGCCCTTTGAAGAACTAGCAAATCTCGATCTAGTTGGAGGCGTTTGCCGCTTCCGTATTTGATGAGATTCTGAGCTTGTAACCTTGGCCTCATAACAGCAAAAAACGATGACTTGGCGCGCTCACGAGCACTTACAAGGGTTTTGAGATTTGCCTCTTCATTAGTAACTTGCTGTTCAAGATTCTTTATAGTACGCTGTAGTTCCTGTATTTGTGCCCTGTGTTCAGGATGTTTCTCTCTTATTTTACAGCGGCTAATTGTGGTACAAGGATTATTTTGGCAAGTAGTTTTTGTGTGTCCAGAAGTATGGCACACAGTACACAAACGCGCTCGAACAGTAGACAGCGACAAAAACTCATTATCTTGTTGCTTACGTTTTTCTAGTTCATCCCGTGCGGTCGATAGCTGGACTTGTAAAACGGTAACATTGTCTTTCAATTCCTGTTGTTTTGAATCCAGAGGACTCTTTGGTTGTGTTGATACAGACGGCGCGGTAGGAGTAGGATAGGCAAGTTGTTTTGGCGCCAATTCACCATGGCCAGAAGTACTAGATGACCCACTGTCAAGCCTTCGTACTTTCCTAGGGGCTGGGGAATTTACCTCTTGGGCCTTGATATAAATCTTTTTGTAGTCTCGATCTTCAACTTGATGTGCAGTGCGAATCATTTCTGATAGCACAAAGGGATCGTCAGGTGAAATATTTACGAAGTCTCCATCTTCATCTTTATAGCGAATTCTTATGGATTCCAAGTCTAAGTCAGCTAGAGGTGAACAATGTTTCTGGATACTTTGTATAAGGCTCTCGTAAGATGGATTTTTTAGTAAAAACGTGGCAAATCGCTCTCCACAATACTCCACTTTCACTTGGACTGCCATGTTTTCCGCTCTAGAGCGCGACTTTTTGACAAAGACAAACCGCCCTTTTTGATTCTCCGCCCCTTGTATTTCGAACATGCTGATTGGTTGCTTTAGACCGGAAGTCATCAAACTCGTCAAAAAGTTGTCAAAAACCTGTCAAAAACTTTATTTGGGTGGCCACGGTTGAAGGCGCACGACTGTAATAATTCATAAGGCAAACACAATGAAAATCGCCACCGTGACGAGTGTCTTTATATCTGATAAAGATTCGGCCTAATTTACATCAAGTTTAACCTCGATTTTCTCCAAGATAAATAAAGATATATTTGAATTTCTTTTAGAGAACAACTCTAATATGTGTTGGAGTTTTTTAAGCCGTAAAGAACTCGAGATCGTGTTATATCCGATAAAACACTCTCTCTCGTTCTTTATACTATACTTATCATATTTCCTAAATGAATAATGGTCAGCATCTGAATAAAAATCAACACAAGAGTCAATATTAATATTAATTATTCCATTGAGAGCTTTATATAAAAATGTAACGTCAGCTAAAAATCTCCTATTTTCTAATGACATCAAATTTAACTTCTTTAGACGAGCCTCATAATTGTCCTCAGTCTTTAATATGACTTTGGTTGCTCTTTTCTGTACTTTTTCAAGCTTTTCTGTGTTCTTTTTGGTGTAGGGTGACCATACCACAGAGCAGTATTCAACATTTGATCGTACCAATACGCAGTAGAGAGTTCTCAATGTCTTTGAGTCATCCAGTCCTCTGCATGTTCTTTTAATTAGCCCTAGCATTCTGTTTGCTTTGGACACAATAATATCAATGTGTGAATTCCAATTCAAATGTTGTTCAGTAGTTGTTACCCCAAAATCTTTGAATTTTTTAACTTCTTCCAAGATGGAATTATCCAAAGAAAAATCAGTGACATAATTTTGCATTTTTTGACATTAAAATCCATAGAATTGCGAATACTCCACTGATGAAGATTATCCAGGTCCTGTTGAAACAAAAATTGATCGCTAGCATCATCGATAATTCTTGAACATTTACAATCATCAGCATAGAGCGCTATAGCATTTCCAGGGAGAACGACGTCAGGCAAGTCACATTACGAAGAATAATGGCCCCAATATGGAGCCTTGTGGGACTCCATATGTAACTTCTGACCAGGTAGAGGAGACTCCATCTAACACAACTCTAATTGCCAACGTTTTCTCAGATAACTTTCACACCACTGTAATAAGGAGCCAGAAATTCCAAAACAGCAGAGCTTTTGTAATACAACTGAGTGACTCACTCTGTCAAAAGCCTTGGAGAAATCCAGAAATGCAACATCCACCTGGCGTCCTTCATCCAGCGCTGTGACCCAATGATGATGACAAGATTTTCCTTTTACAAATTCCTTTTACTTGAAGCTCATAGGAACTTTTCAGAGACCCATACACTAATCACTGGTAGCGAATAATAAGTTTTCACATCACCAGAAATGCTAAAAAGGGCATAATTTTCACGATGCAATCGTAAAAGCAACAACGACACAGCCTCGTTGTGGTGTGTAATTGACCGCGCGAAGCTTGCGAAAATGGGCCTAGAACCGAATGTCCACCTTTTCATACAAACGAAACAGCCGTGAGAAAGTTCCTTGCTCCCTTCTTAAAACTAGATATCTTTGATGCTTGATGTACGGATAGTGGCAATTCATTCCACATATCCACAATCCTATTGAAAAAGCTAAACTTAAAAGTGTTGGTCCTAGCAGTATTCGTCTTAATTAGTGTACGTTCATCTGTATTTCTTAAGGAGTATCTATCAGAATCTGAATAAAAATTAATATACCAGTGGAGATATGTCTACATTAATATACCCACTGAGAGCTTTATACAAAAATAATACATCAAACAAAAAGCGTCTGTCCTCTAGAGATAACAAGTTCAATCTTTTTCTTCGAGTATCATAATCATCATCTGTTTTCAGAATAAATTTAGTGGCTTGACGTTGTATTCGGCTTTCTAGCTTGTTGATGTTCCTAGCTGTGTGTGGTGACCAAACAGTAGTACAGTACTCCAGCTGAGATCTTACCAAGGCACAATACAAAGTTCTTAGGGTAGTAACATCTTTCAGATGTCCTTTTAATAAGACCAAGAATCTTATTAGCTTTACTTGATATTTTGTCAACATGAGCATTCCAGGACAGCGTGTTACATGTACTAGTAGTTAAGGTAGTTCGGGACCCTTGCTACTGCGCATCTCGCGCGCGCATTCGAGCGCGCGCACTTTATTAAAGAACATTCGGTTGTCCGTGGGAAGTCTGGGCACTAGCGAGTCAGCGATTGAAAACCGAAAAAATTCGTTTTTTGGTGAAGAAAAATAGTATTTTATCGACCAGATTCTACAAAAAAAATTGTCAAAACATGTTTTGCACCGTGTAAAGTAGGAGAAAAAGCTCGAACTATAAAATTTTAGCGAATATTATGAGTCGAAAAGGAGCAGAGAACAACGCTAAAATGGCTGATTTTTTGTGTTCGTTTTCGAAGATTTTTACTCTTTGTTCTTCTCTAACTCTTAAAACAATTCGGTGACCCCCTGATTTTATGAATGATTACACTCACAATTTTATAAACTTTTCGTATAAAGAAAAAAAAAGAATACTTCTATCGTTTCGATTTTGAGTAAATTTATCATTTTTCCGTCTGATCCTCCAAAAACGTGTATTCTAGACGGCCATTTTTCGCATATTATTGTTGATCTTTCGCTTCTTTGCAAATTGTTCGGCAACAACTTAGTTCCAAGTGTTTTTCTGCATCCCAGGATATCATTTTGTTTGCTTTTAAATACATTTGGTTGTTCCAAAATTCTTATAATTTGACCAAATATTGCGAGGCCATTTTTCGTAAAAAGATCTCCAAACACCCCACATCTCCCCCCTCATATCTCAAGAGTGACCTCGGTGACCCCCCATTTTTATTTTACATTTTATTTCGTCCTATGCCCCTCTTTCTTCGTAGGAATTTTGAAGGCAAGTTTATCGTAAATTTTCATGAATCCCGAACTACCTTAATCCAAGATCGCAGAACTCAGATGTTTCTTGCAGGATGTTGTTGTTTAACTGCAGAACAGATTGAAGAGGTGATCTTTTCTTTGTGATGTGCATCAATTTACATTTCTTTACATTGAATCGAAGTCCATTAGATTTTGTTGACTCCATAAGTGTATATTGTCCAAGTCTGATTGAAACATAAGATGGTGATCAGGTTGACATGTTATTACTCTAGACCTTTTACAATCATCCGCATATAATGCAATTGTGTTCCCAGACATAACTACGTCAGATAAATCACTTTGGATCGAAATGACCGGCATTCCACTACTGTGTTCATTATGGAAATGTTGAAGATAATTTAGTTGTTATGGGCTGGAGTAAGTATGTTAACTCAGCCTCAGTAACAACACTCGTGCATGTAACACCTTCAACATTTCCATCATGATAATGAACACAGTCTGAATGAATCAATGAACTTTATTTATACACGGGGTCAAATCACTAAAACTTTACAAGTGCTCTCCCTTTGAGCCGTGTAAATTGCTAAAGAAAATAAATACTAATTTACTAATCTACTTACACTTAAATTAAAATACGATTTTCAAGATTAAAATTATATATAAAAATACATGTCTAATGGTTAAAGATTATTGTTGAAGGATCTTAAAGTGGTGGCCTGTTTTGCTTTAGTAGGGAGACTGTTCCATAAACAAGCTCCTCGATTTGCCTTTGTAAGTGGACGAAAGCTCATAACTGTGGGTGCTTTCATGTAAGTACTACAGCCATTTCAAGTTGACCTGCTGAGCACTAGAGAACTTGTAGGAAGACTCCTTAAGTGCATGTTCATCCACATCCCTGTACTTTTGATTTATTTTGTCTTCCACTCAAAATTTGTGAATTTGCTGTGAAGAACCGGATTCCTGGCAACATTTTAAGATATTTTGCATTGTGTTAAAGCCCCAATAAAATAAAAATCAATTTTAAAAAATTAATTGAAATGGATTAATTAAAAGTTATCACAATTTTCATACATATTTCCTCTTTCTTTTTACAGGAAAATATGTCCAATTTGCCGCTCACCCTTTTTTGAAAACCTTGAATAAATACAACTCCAGCTACTAATAAGTATGTTAGCATGTGCTCCATGTTCACTTTTACCGGAAGCAATGCATTTTTGTAGCTGACATAACATAACATAACATAATATAACATAACATAACATTAGTGCCTTATGTTTCCTTCTGGAAGCTGTTCTTACAATAAGTTCATCTAATCAAGATGACGTAACATAACATAACGACATAACATAACAAGTTCAAGTATTACAGGGGTTAATTGTCAAAACAGAAAACGTTATTGGCTTTACTGATCTCAATCTTATGAAGAACAGTCTCACAGTTGCACACATCGAGATAAAAGATTATGTCGAGGCGCAAAAAGTACTGGAATATTTTAGTATTTTAGTACTGACAAAGATAAACCCCAGCTATGGCTGTTGAATTCACTTCTTCTTGAGCAGGTTAAAGTATTACAGGGGTTAATTGTCAAAACAGAAAACGTTTTTATCACTGATGATCTTGATGTTGCGAGGAACAGTCTCACTGAGAAGTCATTCCGTCCATGGATGTTCATCTGTATACAGGAATTATCTCGCGATCTCTCCCTCCAGGGGCAGAGAAAACAATCTAAAGATTGGCTTGAAAAAGCTGTCAATACTAGCGTAGAAGTGTATAGAATAAATCATAATCAAACAACATCTCTTAAACAAACGTTTGATGAACTGTTTCCCGTGGTACCTGAAGTTCCCTGCTCAAACCCTGAAGAGGTTTCTGAGGCTTCATTAAAGGAAGTCATAAAACATTACAAATACAATGTAATCATACACGTGCTTTTCTTGTAAATGTAGAAACTGAATATGAGATGCTGTTATCATCCTCTGAAGGCGACCTGGATGAACCACCTCAGTCTTGGCCCCGCCTCGCCGAAAAACTCCTCAAATTATCATTCACTACTTGTGGATGCAGTCTTGTACAGCAGTCCATTGATGATAAACATGTCTGCTCCATTGTCAAGAGTGTTAAGCCATCGGCCGTTTTAACGAGGGCAGCAATCCCCAAGCAACTGAAATGGACACCATTGTTATACTCCCATATCACACTCTTAAAGTGGAATTTGACCAAATTCTTGTTTTGAGAGACATATTTCTTGTTATGAGATCAAGAAAAACTTGAAAGAAGACTAAAATTCTTATTTTCAGACAATGAAACTTAAAACAAGAAGAAATTGTCCTATTTCAAGTTATTTGTATTTCTTAAAACAAGCAAGATACTAGAACTCTCAAAACAAGTTCCATTTGACTTGTTTCAAGACAAATGAACCTCTCATTTTAAGTTCCCTGGATGAGTCAAGAATCTTATTTCAAGTTCCTTTAAAAACCAGCAAATGGTATTGTTATATACATATATCTGTAAACTTTATTCCTTAGTTGGTAACACAAACTAACTGGCTCTTAATTTTTTATGTGTGTATAAGCTTAATGATAAACTAATGAACACAAACATCTGGCATGTTCTTGAACAAATTTATCTAGTGATCCAAGCTTTCTGAGTTGCAAACTATAAAATGATATTAATTTAAACAATATTTATGTCTTGAGTGCATGAACATGATTAGAATGACCTGCCTTAATGAGTTTTCTCCTTATAGAGACTTTATCTACCTTCTCTGCAGGCTACATTGACAAAACGTTTTCTTTTAGTACAATATATTTTTGACTTTTGGAGGTGTATGAATGTAGCATTTTAAAGTTGAAAAGATCACTTTGTCGAATAACTTCACATCCTTGTGCTTGACTGGACTCTGCAACTTGAAATGCATTTAAATTTTGACAAAACAATCTGGTTTCCATAACAGCCAATACAAAGAATGGGCCATAATATGATGCATACCATATTTTAGTAAGTCTTCCAAATTCTGGAAGGCTATCATCTGTGTTTCTAATTAATAAGTAATTATTATTTCCAGGTTTATAAAGAGTGCCATGAACTACAACAGATTGGCACTCCCAGACTTTAGCATTGTCAATGTCAATAGTTTCATAAAATCTTTTCAGTTGATTCTTTGCATATTCATGTTGTGTTCCAATCAGCTGCTTGCTTTTTGCACAAGAGAAGTCATCCTTGAATAAAGGGCAGGGATCCAATTCTCCATCAAGGTCAATTGTATCAGCAGATTCCATACTCTGATGGCGCATAGCCAGAGTGAAAGGAAGATTTTTAAAATTCTTTACCTTTCTTGCAATGTCTTTAAAGAATGCATGTTTGGCTTCGAAACGCATGCACCATGCAGACATTAGAGGTCCAAACATCATTATTTGATTTGGAATGTGAACCAGATAATGTTGCTTTGGTATTATGTTAGCCCCATATAGTTCCTTAAACTGCTTTAAATGTTCAGTTATAAGTCCTTTGAGGTAAATAATTGCACTTGCTCTTATTTTCCTTGCAAAGCACAAACTCATTATTTCAAGAAGTGAAAGAAAACATTTCCAGTAATGGTTTTCAGTGTCACTTATGCTGCCTTCTAAAACAAATGGGAGAATACATGTCAGTTCCCACATCTGAGCTGCACTTTGGCCAAGATTAGTACTAGCAGAATTTTCGAAATCACTTTGTTTTATCTCTGCAGGCTTGTCTTTTACTTCTGAATATCCATAAGAAAACTTTTGTATTTTTTTATTTAGATCACTTAGTACTATCTCCCCTGTATCTAGATAATGTAGAAGAAGAAATTTTAACTCGTATGTAATTATTCCTTCTAGGAATACATGCATCAAATCCTGTGGTAACTGTTTTGTAACATTAAAGTGTGGAGCATGAAGAAGTACTGATCTTTTATTGATGCCATAATTCTTTGAAAAGTATTTTTTTTAAAACTTTGATTCTGTGTTTTCAATATTGTTGAGCTGTATCTCATGAAGTTCTTTTAGTTGAAAATCCTCCTCAGTAAAAAACTCTTGCATTTTATCAAAGTTTGTCATACAGTGACGGCACTTTCGTCTTGCTCCTCCAACAGATTCTTTAAAAACACCAACTGCTTGGCTTGCTGGTGTATCAGCAAGAACTGCCAATATTGCACCACGCAAGTTAAGTTGTCCTCCATACAAAGAAAATGAATAGCCCTCTTCCTGTCCTAAACATTTTATATCATCTACCATGGGCTTCAAAAACATTCATTCCATATTGTTTTATATATTCATTCTTACAGATAGCAAATAGATGAATGGACTTGGTTTTTGATCTGTACTTTGGTTCAATATTAGCTAGTTGGTAATAGAATAGACCAAGTTTGTGAATCTTGTTTGTCATATGGTTTATAACATTTATGTCGATCATCATAGTAAACAAGAATCCTAAGAGCACACTGATCAATTGCAAAGATGGGATGATTTTTAATAATAGAACCACCGCTAAAGTCTTCAAACACACAGCTAGGCTCTTGAAAATCATGATCCTGTTTCTGAGAACTGACAATCATTTCTAATAACCTCCTTGAAGTGGACAGCTGCATTTCTATTGTTTCAAGTATTGGTACATAATAGAAAACATCATCTACTTCTACAATCCTCTTTTTGTTGCTGCGTTTGGCAAAAACTCGTCTTTTCCCAAGGACTTTTCTTTGAGGTTCCTGGTGATTAGACAGGAAAATATATTGCACTTGATGCATTGACTTCAGTGTGTGAATATATTTTTACAGATTCATAAAATTATTTAAGACCTGAGCTAGTGCCTGCTTAATAAGGAGTCCACTTAATAGAGACTTAATATTACTCAAGCCAGGGTGGACTGACTAGCCTCTCAATTGTGTGCAAAATTCTTTTACGTTCCCAAGCAAACATGAGGCTATTCAGTCCAGAACAAAAGCTATTCAAATTGGTTTCCATATTTTAATATATAAACTTACTACAAGTGGAAGGTGATTTTTAACATATTCTGTTTGTAACCATTCTGTCCTTAATTCTTCAAAAGGATCTTCAATTTCTTGAAATGATTCTTCAAATCCTGGGATATTGTTTATTTCCACATTAAGTGCATCTTTGAGGGAATTTGTTAATTTTCTTTTTAGAATTTTCAAGGTTCCTTTAAAGAATTTTGATGTTGCTTTTGATATTTTTTGAACTGTTGCCTGGCCTAGCCGATTTTCCTCTTTCACCTTTAAAAGGAATTTTGCTGCTTTATCCTGAACTGATTCATCATCATTAGCTGAATTTTGGTTGTAATTAGCATAGAGATTTTTTATTTCAGGGTCTATGACAATTTCCTCTACAGCTACTTCTTGGTCAAGCTCAGCTGGATTTGATACAGCTGCACTGGTATCTGAGAAAGAATCACTTTCTAATGACAAATTGCTGTTTTCTTTCACACATCAACCACCTAGAACAATAAATCAATTTTTTAAGATGATGATGATGACAATGATGATGATAATGTAGTTTGCATATCTATACTATAACCTTTTTGCTCTTCCCCCTCCCCTCCCTCCTGTCTACAACCACTCTAACCAAACTCTGAGAGTTGCCCCGCCCTGCATGCTTTGCTCTCACTCATTGACAGTGGAATGCACGCTACCGTAGTCATTTGGACACATGTTTGGGATGACTTTTTGACTTTTTTTATTTTTCATTTTCTTCAATCCAATCAGGTACAAGATAATTGACGAGGCGGAGTTTAAAACCTAATTGTCTAAGTCGCCCCAAACACGATCGTCCCACGTTTCCCATGCCTAAACTCGCCCTAAATTACCTCGTATCTGATTGGTTCCGTGAAAATGCAAAACGTCAAAAATTCATCAAAAATGTTCTGAAGTGACTACGGTTAAGCGCGCGTCTTAATACCTGCTTGAATATCTGTTGTGGAATCTGCGTAAAGACAATGACGATGATTCGTTCTTATGTGACGTACAAAAGAGTTTGCTTTTCTGAATTCAAGGAGACATCCATCGATCCCACATTTCGCGTGAAAATCCTCGTCTTCAGCTGAATGTTTAGTGTTGATATGAGTCAAAAGAAAGTGTATGAACAAAGCTGAAAAAAGTCCACAAAATGAACACTTCCAAGGCATAATAACGAAGATTATGGAGAATTTAAGTAGCAGAACTCTTTCTACAGACTGCAGTGCTACAAACGTGCATGTGATAAACACGTGGTTTTAGGTACAGTTTAGTCACGTGTTAGTTGCTATGCCGCATGGATACGGCACTCCTTTTACTATCTACATGTAGATTTTACCGCCGCTTTTATTCTTCTGACTCTTGTCTCTACTTTATTTAGAAAGCAACATTTAATTTTCAGAGCTCCAGAGCATAGGAACAGTAGAAAGTTTCAAAATATAGACTTAATAAGCCAAGTCTGTGCTTGTTTACAGATACTGATCTCGTGATCAGGTGATCGGAAAATTACCGTGGGAATGGTGACCCTTGATTGGTCAGAATTAAGGACGTTCGCGGGCATTGTTTGTGCGCATCTGTTCTGCGCATGTAGCGTGACCGCGAGGCGTGACTGTCCTTTTAAAGTTACCTGTAAGCGGATGTGAGATTTGTAAACAAAAGGCAGTGTGTTGGATTTTTTTTTCCGTTTCCGCTAAAAATGTGATTTTCGACACACATGGATCCTTTAAATCTGAAGCACTGTAGTAAAGGCCGGTTTACAAAACCATCAGAACTTGAGAGAAGAAAGCGCTTATCGGAAAGAAATCACCTTCCGCATCAGATGATCACACCTAAAGAAAAAGAAAATTACAACCTCGAAAATCAAAATTTCAAGACGGCCGGTGAGGACGAAAAGGTAGATGAAATAAATTGGAAGACTGGACGAAGGATTGTAGAACTAGAACACCTAGCAAAGAGCCTTGACGAATGTGAGGACTGTAAAAAAAATGCTGAGATTGAGTCGGACGATCGACGAGAAGCGTTACGGTTTTGGGAGTTTGCTGTATATCCTTTGCGACTGCGGGGTGATAAATAAAGTTTACACTGGAAAAACACATAGAACTGACAAGAATTCTCGAGGAATTCCAATATATGATATAAACACAAAAGCAGCAACATGTAAGCATAAAAAAAAACACGTTTTGAGTTGTTTTCTAGGGTATCAATGAGCAGCGCAGTTTGCATATTTAGTCACGCGAGAGTGTTTACATGCCTGCTTCCAACTTTTGACAGAAATTTTTCCGTGATATTTCTGAAACAAAAAAGGAAAAAGAAGCAACACAAGCTTTCAATGCTTTTTCCAGAGACTTCACTTGTATTCTTATTTATTTTCTTCTTCTAAACGGGGGAAATGAGGATGAAAAAACACAAGTTTTCTCGCGATCAGCTTTTACGTACACGCATGCAAAAATTACGAGTTTGACCTTGTGAACCTTCTGTTTACTTTTCTCATTGATATTATACTTTTGAAAACAATTTTTTGTCATTTTTAACATCAAGTTTATATTCTACTTGAGTGGAATATCATTAAAAACCAGGAGAAATCTCTCAAAATCATAAAACATACAATATAAACACTATATCAAAATGATTTGCGTCGATTGTTACATTTTACTGTAATTTCACACAATTATCCATTTTTAAAATTTTTAATTAAAATTTGTTGTCTTTACAAGCAATGATTCACACTGGTCTCGGAGAAAGACATGTAAATAACTTCATGGCAGCCATAAATGTTCCACCAATTCATCAAAAATCACTAAAAAATAGAGAACGGGAGGCTGGCACCGGTATCGAAAGAGTGGCCAAGCAGTCAACTGAGGAGGAGATATCAGCTCTCTGCGACATAACATCAAGGTAAAGCATGGGGTACCTAAAAGAAAAAGACATAAGAATGTCGAGAAAATATATTTTATGATAAAATCGTTTTAAAAAGGTCGGAAATTAGCAGTCTCTTGTGCTAATAAATGAAAATTAGATACTTTTATTTAGTACACATAATAAAATTTTTGTACATGTGTTACGAGAGACTAGTCGGGATCGCCTGCTCTGCTAACTCGTTTATTAGACTTTGAACAAGAGCTATTTACAAGCTAAGCAAAGGTTGGTACTACAAGACGGGATAGAGTCAGGCCAACCAGAAAGACTTTCCTTAGTCGGAGTGGCTGTCAGAAGGAGTTCCTTACTCGACCACTTTCCTTACTTAGGGCTGTACTTTCCAATTAACACTGAGTCGTACCCCAAACTTGCCTCGCTAGTTTGTACAAAGACTAAAGAGTGTGCGAGTGTAACAAATATCGACAGTCCTTAAATAACAACTAAACTAGATCTAATTTCCTGTTTACATCACGTTTGGAGCTAAAGTGAAACCCTACGTTGGTCTGTTTGGGTTATAGTGAAAGAGCATGTGTCACACAGGAACTGAAAGCAAATCCTATGATCAAAACAGTCAAGGTTACAACACTAAAAATGCTTAACTAGTAAATTACTCAAAAATACATTGAGGTTAATAAATACATAATTATTGGAAATCTGTAGCGTAACATACTCCCCTTCTTAATTTTGTGCATCTCCCGATACGCTGCTCGTCTTAGCCGTGATACAAATAGCTAAAAAACAACTAGTGATAAAAATAAGGTTGTCTAGAATAATGTCTATTAATTTGCTTGAATTTCTCTAATTCTTCAATCAAATGTCTAATCTTTCCTTCGCATCGGTGTATTCTGTTCCAAGTATAGTTCAAGTCACTTTTATGTTGATCTGCGGTCGCATATGTCTTCAGAAGTTCACGTCGCTGAACTTCTATTACATTCTCTTTATCATCGATGATGTTTTGAAGCTCGAATAGTTCTCTTTCCTTGTCGTTGAGTTCTTGTTGATAATTTTTGGATGTATTCTGCAGACGTTTTTGTAGCTTTTAATTTCTTTGTTAGCAACGTCCAGTTTCTTAGCCAATGTAGAATTTTCAAGTTCAACTTTTTGGATAAGAGATTCGACTTTGTTGTCTTCAACATCACAATCAGGCAAAAGTACTTGTAACCTTTTCTTTCTGTTGAATTCTTTCATTCTTTGAGCGTTCCTTTTCCGACACGCAAGAGATCTCTGTTCAGTCTTTGCAAATGGATGTTCCTTGCTACTTATAATTTTCATATCGATGGAAAGTCAGATCAGTAAAACGTCAAGTCCAGTACAAGGGAATCCAGTTAAGGTTCTCCTTGTTGTAATTACGAGCGATAAGCAGAACAGTTAGGTTCTCCACCAATTTGTAACGAGAGACTAGTCGGGATCGCCTGCTCTGCTAACTCGTTTATTAGACTTTGAACAAGAGCTATTTACAAGCTAAGCAAAGGTTGGTACTACAAGACGGGATAGAGTCAGGCCAACCAGAAAGACTTTCCTTAGTCGGAGTGGCTGTCAGAAGGAGTTCCTTACTCGACCACTTTCCTTACTTAGGGCTGTACTTTCCAATTAACACTGAGTCGTACCCCAAACTTGCCTCGCTAGTTTGTACAAAGACTAAAGAGTGTGCGAGTGCAACAAATATCGACAGTCCTTAAATAACAACTAAACTAGATCTAATTTCCTGTTTACATCACGTTTGGAGCTAAAGTGAAACCCTACGTTGGTCTGTTTGGGTTATAGTGAAAGAGCATGTGTCACACAGGAACTGAAAGCAAATCCTATGATCAAAACAGTCAAGGTTACAACACTAAAAATGCTTAACTAGTAAATTACTCAAAAATACATTGAGGTTAATAAATACATAATTATTGGAAATCTGTAGCGTAACACATGAGCTATAAAATTTTTGGGCATATTATGATCATGTTAAAGTGGTTCAAACTGTAATGTTTTAAAAACCTGTTTCAAAATGGTTGATGAAGCTAGTATTCTTAGGTAATAAAGCAAGGCTTTTTTTCTTTTAGAAATACAGATGATGGATCTTGGGAGAGGAAAGTGAGCCTGACCACCAGCTATGATATGGCATGGCAAAGACGAAGTTCAGGCAGGGCTTACAATAGCAAGTCAGGTCAGATAAGATTTGAAATAGCACATGCAACAAATACATTGTTTACTGAAGCAGTTGAAAACTGAGATAGCAGGATAGATAATCAAAATTAATTAATTAATAAATAAATAAATAAATAAATAGATAAATAAGTAATCAATCAATCAATCAATCAATCAATAATAATTAAGATAATATATTCAGTGTAAGAAAGGTCAATGACAGTGGAATGCTGTGTTAAATCCCATTTTTCCCATATTCCATTTTTAATTCCCATTTTTTTGCTATGATATTAGGTCATGGATGTCTTATTGGACAAAACAGTGATAAAATAACTCAGTATGGGACAAGAAATCTTTCATGTAGGGTATGCGACCATGCGAATTCAAAGGGTTTGAAGCCAAGAGAGCATGATTGTAGGAAAAACTGGGCAGGGAGTTCAAAGGCCATGGAAGCAGATCTGGCTGTAAATTTAATAAATGGCATCAATTCAAACAACCCAAAGGCTGAAGTAAGAACCATTATAATGGATGATGATAGCTGCACAATGGCAAAAATTAAGCAAGAAACAAAACAACCAATAAATAAAATAAGTGATGTCAATCATGCAAAGAAAAGTCTAGGTAAGGAGAGAAAGAAAGGTTAAACTATTCAAATTTGAAATATAAAATATCCATATTATAGTAAATATATGTCGAATATTCAACATTAATTTTATCCAGTGAGTCGAAGGCGAAATATATTTTATCGCTTTACAAGCTTTATCAACCAATCACAGCACAAGAAACCCTATATTCCAATCTAAAATTGTAATCATTATATCCTAGGTAATGCCCTCTATGCAATAAAGCAACAGTACAAGGAACTTAGACCAAAGGTGATCAAGTACATTCAGAGGTGTTTTGGAAAGGCGTTGGCACAAAATAAGAACAACCCTGATGGGGTTAAAAAATCCCTAATAAATATCACTGAACACTGTAACGTTATACCCACGTGTTTAAATAATCAATAGTTCATCAATTGTAATACGATAGTCACTTATAATAATAATAACAACTTTATTTACTGAGGGTAGCACTAAATAGTGTACAACACTAATAAACTTGTGGCCCTCGATCTAATAATATTATATATATAATATGTATATATGTATAACAATACATTCATAAAAATTTCAGATAATTCGAAAAATAAATATAATGAAAAAAAAAACCTAATATAGATATATTGATATATTAAAAACTACTTGATTTAAAAGACCTAGCTCTCTTACCATCTGACTTGGAATAAAGAACAACGCACGAACAACTCTCCGTCTCCACAATTTACTATAAACGTTACATGGTGTCAGAAGTTACCAAAAAACCATGCCTACCGACCCGCCTACGGACCCTCAGGTAACTCGAATCATGACGGCAAACATTCCTCTACCGTCCAAACTAGAAACGGATGGGTGTCTAGCTACGAATTGGAAACGCTTCAAACGAAACTGGAGCAACTACGAAGTTGCCTCAAGACTCAACAAAGAACCTAAAGACCTTCGTACTGCTACGCTTTTGACTTGTATCGGGTCTGATGCTTTAGAAGCCTTTGATGGTTTTGTTCTCAACGATGGAGAAGATAAAGATATCGATATTATTCTACAAAAGTTTGAAGAATACTACGTTGGAAAAACAAATGAAATCTACGAACGCTACAAGTTCAATTCCCGAGTACAGGAAGACGGTGAGTCAATCGATGAATTTATAACCGCTCTACGCCGCTTAGTTAAAACATGTAATTATGGAACACTAGCTGAACACATGATACGTGACAGAATTGTCATTGGAATCTGCGACAGCGGTCTGCGAAAAAAGCTACTAGAATGCAAAGATCTTACTCTGAACTCGTGTATTGATAAGTGCCGAGCAAGCGAAACCACATCCAAACAACTAAGAGACATAACTAGCAGTCAAATAGACAATATTCATGCCGTTAGAACTAGGAAACCAACTACAAACAAACCTAAACCGGGTACGTCAGTCCAAAACAATGATCGGAATGTTCCAACAATAACATGCAAATTCTGTGCGAAAACCCACATCCGCAAAAAGGAAGAATGCCCAGCATGGGGAAAGACATGTACCAAGTGTGGCAAAATGAACCATTTTGCAATCAAATGCCAATCCTCTCAACCAATTCACCGAGACACCGTTCACGCTGTGGCTGACACACAACAGGCGATGTCACAAATTGATCGAGACGAAGATTACACGTTTGCCCTCGATGATCCTGTCAACGGTCACGCAAATACCAATAACAACAGTTTCCCTAGGAAACTCTACGCTCACTTGACGATCTACAATGAGATAAACATATTAATAATTCCCCTAATCCTCTTTGTAAAACTAATGCTTCTCCTGATTGTTTTCAAATAATGGATTCTGATAACAGTTCTTTTAAACTTAAGATCAAAGAGGGTTTTCATATCAATTTTGAAAAACCTGAACTTAACGTTCAGGTCAAACATTTTATCTCTTCTTTCTATTAAGTTCGTTTACTTAGTTATTTTTAGTTTTTTGTCATTAATTGTTTACTTAGAATTATGTTGTCAATCATTATTCACCATATATTTGATTCAAATCTTGTAACGTACTTCACACTGAAGATGACATTGGACAATGTCGAAACATGTCTGTGACTATTAAAAAGTTTTTCGTATATTTCAAGTGTATTGTTACAATGAGATAATAAAGTTCCAACTTGACTGTGGAGCCACCGTTAACATCATGCCATCTGACCTTTATGTCCAAGCGACGAATGACAAGGAATTAAAGTCTCTGAAACCGAACGCCAGAAAACTCCTCATGTTTAATCAGACTGAGCTGCCAGCTCTAAGGACCGACTACTCTCCTCACAGCCAACACTAAAACCGGCCAACTTCACAAGCTAGATTTCGTCATAGTGAAAGAAGGATTAAAACCTCTCCTCGGAGCCCCATCCATCCAAGAACTTAACCTCATGACTATCAATGAAGAAAATATTCTGGCAATGAACTCAATATCAACTATGTCACGCAGTCCAACCACGCTCAGCGATGTACTTCAAGACTACAATGACGTTTTTGTCGGGGAAGGAAAACTGCACGACGAACTTCACCTAGAAGTGGACAAGAGCATACCCCCTGTAAAGCTCCCAGTAAGAAAGATCCCAGTCTCACTCCAGCAACCCCTCAAAGATGAGTTAGACCGCCTTCTTCAGATGGGAATCATCGCAAAAGTGGAGGTCCCTACCGAGTGGATATCAGCCATGGTTGTAGCCCGCAAACGAAATGGCAAGATCCGCCTATGTATAGATCCAAAACCGTTAAACCAAGCACTAAAAAGAAACCATTACCCACTTCCGGTCATTGAAGACCTGCTACCATGCCTCTCTAACGCAAAGATCTTCACTGTCGTCGACGCTAAAAATGGATTCTGGCATGTCCCTCTCGACATCGAAAGCAGCCTCCTCACCACCTTCTCAACTCCATGGGGCCGGTATCGCTGGATCAGGATGCCGTTCGGAATATCTCCAGCCCCTGAAGAATTCCAGCGACGCTTAGACAACGCCCTTGAGGCTCTCGACGGAGTACAACCAATATATGATGATATTCTAATCTACGGTTGTGGAAACACTGACGAAGAAGCCACCGCTGATCACGACCAGAAGTTAAACTCCCTTCTTCAACGCTGCAGAGAAAAGGGAATTAAGCTCAACAGAGAAAAGCTGAAATATCGACAACGAGAGGTCACCTTCATGGGCCATGTTGTTTCTGCAGACGGGTTAAGACCCGATCCAGCAAAGATAGATGCTATACTCAACATGCCAACCCCGCAAAACAAACAGGATATCAGAAGACTACTGGGGATGGTAAACTACCTCCAGAAGTTCTCGCCAAACCTCTCCGATGCCACGGCAGATCTACGACAACTCCTCCAGGAAGACGTACTATTCCTCTGGGACCCCAAGATCCACGGCGAATCTCTCAGCAAACTAAAACATTTGCTAACAACTGCACCACTGCTCAAATACTTTGATGCTACAGAGGACGTGGAATTACAATGCGATGCGTCGGACAGAGGTCTCGGTGCCTGTCTCTTGCAGAAGGGGCAACCAGTTGCCTACGCCTCTAGATCCCTCACCCCAGCTGAGCAACATTATGCTCAGATCGAGAAAGAAATGCTAGCCATTGTCTTCGGGACACAAAAGTTCGACCAGTACATATATGGTAGAAAAACAAAAGTAGAAACCGACCATAAGCCCCTCGAATCCATACTCAAGAAAAGCATACTTAGTGCTCCAAAACGTCTTCAAAGAATGATGATGAGACTCCAACGGTACGACCTAGTAGTCACCTACAAAAAGGGGTCACAGATGTACATGGCCGATACACTCAGCAGAGCCTACTTACCTACTAGCCAAGGCGACGACTTTGATGAAGACGTTCTTACACTCTCTGGCGGACGTAGCGAGGTCGAGATCGATATCGAAAGCGTCAACGCTCTACAGTACCTAGCTGCCTCAGACGACACCGTCACTAAAATACGACACGCCACGGATCGGGACCATGACATGAATTCCCTCAAGACCATCATACGACAAGGATGGCCAGACGACAAGGCCTCCGTCCCTGACAGCCTTGCTACTTACTTCTCTTTCAGAGATGAACTGTCAATCCATGACGGATTGATTTTTAAAGGGGAGAGACTTGTGATCCCTCCCAACGCCAGACTCTTTGTGAAAGAAAGACTTCATGCCGGCCACATAGGAATTCAAGGCTCTTTACGTAGGGCCCGCGAACTTGTTTACTGGCCAGGCATGAACCAGGACATCTCAGAGTGCGTATCGCAATGCTCAATATGCCACAACCACCCCCGGGAGCTACAAAAAGAGCCACTGATATCCCATGACATCCCGGAAGTGCCTTGGTCCAAGGTGGGGTGCGACCTCTTCCAAGCTGACCAGCATGCGTACCTGATCACGGTGGACTACTACTCCAATTTCTTTGAAGTAGACCGCCTTCAAAACAAGACGGCCAAAGAAATCATCCTGAAACTCAAACAGCATTTTGCACGCCATGGACTCCCAACCACCTTAATATCTGACAATGGCCCTCCATACAACTCAGCAGCGTTCGCTGACTTTGCCAAACGCTACGGGTTTGAACATATCACAAGTTCCCCGGGTTACGCGCAATCAAATGGGAAAGCCGAAAACGCCGTGAAGACCGCAAAGGCCATTATGCTAAAAGCTGCCGAGTCCCACAGTGACCCATATCTTGCACTGCTTGACTGGCGCAATACACCCACTGAAGGATTGGACAGTTCCCCCGCACAGAGACTCTTCAGCAGAAGGACAAGAACCCGACTCCCTACTGCCACATCGCTACTAATACCGGAAATCCAGAGAGATACACGAGAAAAACTTAGAATCCGCAAAGCGAAGCAGGCTTTCTACTTCAATGTCAGAACCAAAGAACTACCGGAACTTCAGGTGGGCGACACTGTCCGCGTCAAACCTCTTCAGCCAACAAATGCCCACAAACCCTGGGTAAAAGCAACAGTTCAGGGAAAGGCGGACATCCGCAGCTACCAAGTCCGCACCGAAAACGGACGAGAATTCCGTCGCAACAGGAGACATCTTGTCTCAGTGACAGAACCTACAACGCCCCCACTACTTCCCACTAACGACCCTACTCCAGCGGAACAGCATCAGAGAAACAACCACAACATCCAAGCAGAACCAGCCACAATTACCGAGAATCAAAGACTTCCCTTAGTCATGTCCCCGCAGAAGCAGCCTGAAGTGAGCCAAGACCACTACCAGACACGATCAGGACGAATTAGCAAGCCACCGGCTTACCTTAAAGACTACGAAACATAAACGTTGTTGTGCAGGTTACCTGCCAACCATTGACTCTATATTAGCCTTATATAACCAAAATTGTTACTGTTCCCGTAAACCAAGGTTTTCGATCTTTGATTTTTTTTTTCTTTGATTTTTAACAAAGCCAAAAAGACGACCCCGTCTCTCCATCTGAGGAAGGGGGATGTAACGTTATACCCACGTGTTTAAATAATCAATAGTTCATCAATTGTAATACGATAGTCACTTATGACCTAGCTCTCTTACCATCTGACTTGGAATAAAGAACAACGCACGAACAACTCTCCGTCTCCACAATTTACTATAAACGTTACAAACACGTCTTTGGTAACCATTCAAACTGTCTGGCCTGTGGCAATTGGTGTAAATACCATCTGAATCCTAACAAATACAAGCACAAGGACTTGCCATTTGGTAGGAGTCTTACAAATGGCAGTTTGAAGTTGAGGCTTGAGAACCTCTTCAAAGTTTATGCTGATAATGCAGACAGACTAGCTCCTTATGGTAATACTTCATCAAATGAGTCCTTCAACAACACTGTGGCTAGCAAGGCTCCCAAAAGCAGACATTACAGTACTCACTGTGACAATGTGTTCGCGTATCCTAAAGCGACGGCGCACAAACAAGTTTTGGTTCATGACAATGTGTTGTTCGATGCAGCGGCGCTGTCACGAATGCCCGACCCTGCGTCACACCCCAACCCCACGCGCTCCAAGTCTTCCCTGCAGAAGTTCAGATTCAGAGTCGTCATAAAACACAAAAAAAATACTTTTACTTATTATAAATTTAATAAATATCATAAGATAAATAAGTATTAATTAAGCAAATGTAGTTTCTTGGTAAATAAATTACTAAGGATATTATAGATAATGTAGATATTATATAAATACTATAGATATAAAGTTTATACTTAAAGACTAAATTAAAGTTATTCCTAAATGATATTTTTCCAAGTTTCAACAGTTTTAAATACGATAAATTTACTAGATAAAGATTTTTTTTCTTACAAGAGGTATTTTTTTGTACTTAATGTTTTTTGGCGGCTTTTGCTTCTTTTAAACTTTGCAATGAGCTCACTTTAAGTAGATGGACTTGTTCACGTGTACGCACCGTTTCCACAACTTTTCTTACTCCGAATCCTTGTACTTCAATTTTCGTAATTGGCTTTACTTTCAACGGTTATCAAATACTTCAGGTACTTGTGTGGTTAGTTTGGTTCACAGGAATTCTTTACGTAGGACTGAGTGAGTCACCTCTACTTCAGCTCCACTTCAACTCTACTTCAAACTCTTCATTTATCTGGGACTCTGGGTGAGTCTGCTCCTTTACTGATACAACTTTGATCTCTCATTTATTGATGTCTGAGACTCTGGGTGAGTCTGCTCCAAGACTTGTTGTACGTTTCTCTTTTACTTTCAGAAGCTTTGCTCTCGGTGTTCTCGCGAACGGTTCTTGTGTTAAGAGCTGCCGCTTTGCCGCTTAACATATATATATACAACAAAATTTACATACACGTCTCACACAAGAATTTACGTTATGAAAACAATTACAATAAAAACTAATTAAGTACACTAGAGTGCACGCACTTAATCCGTGAAATATAAATAGTACAAAATAGTGCTAAATTATGGTAATTCCTTTGTTTCCTATTGTCTAATCAACACTATTTAGTAGTAATTAGTAGTGTTTGTTTCACGGATTAAGTGCATGCACTCTACTATTACGTAACAGCAATCTTAATTCGTCACAGGCGCATGAACCTCCGTTTTCTACATTAACTTGGATTGATTTGCATGAACGAGTCCTGTTGTCAAGACAACCTAATTTTCTGTCATGTCGACTTCGAGTCCCGTCAAGATTAAATATCGATGAATGGCGGGTTTCCTTATTAAATTATCATGATAACATTGTGTGTGATTTCCTCGAGTTCGGTTGGCCTTTGGATTATAGTAAACTGGATTTTCCGATTAGTAACAACGTAATCATCAGGGCGCCACAAGTTTTCCATTAGCTTATTAACAAGTATTTACAATTGGAACATTCTTACGGAGCTGTGATTGGTCCGTTTTCATCAAATCCATTTACTAGTGAAATTGCCATATCACCTTTGAACTCTGTTCCAAAAAGTACATCTGATGAACGTCGAGTTATATTAGATCTTAGCTGGCCGGTGGGTACATCTGTCAATGACGGCATTTCAACAGAAACTTACTTAGGCGAAGAACTCCATCTCACTTATCCTTCTATTGATAACATTGCAGAGCATATTGTTAAATATGGTCCAGGATGTCACATTTTTAAGCGGGACTTGAAACGGGCTTATCGCCAATTTCCGATTGATCCACGGGATTATAATCTTCTTGGATATGAATGGAATAATCAGTTATACTTTGATGTTGTGCTACCGATTGGATTAAGGATGGCCGCAATGGCCTGTCAACGGGTTACCTCAGCAGTTACGCACATTTGTAGAGCAGCCGGTTATGATGTTTTGAACTATCTGGATGATTTTATCGGGTTTTCCAGGACACCTACGGCAGCAGATAGTTTTGAATTTTGTGGACAATTATTATCAAGTCTTGGTCTCGAAGAATCACAGGATAAAGCAGTTTCTCCATCTACGCATGCTACATGTTTGGGTATCAATTTTGATACCGTCAGCATGACTATGTCAGTTACAAGCGAACGCTTACAAGAACTTGACTCTTTGTTAGATCAGTGGTTACCTAAGCGTTCGGCAACGAGACGGCAACTACAGTCTTTGATCGGAAAACTTTGTTTCGTTACCAAATGTGTGAGACAGAGTCGTCTTTTCTTGACGCGTTTGCTCGACTTATTGAGGCAGGCCCACCGCAATCATCATCACATTCGACTCACCTCTGAATTTCGAAAAGATGTACAATGGTGGAAGCGATTTCTACGTGTTTACAATGGTGTTTCGCTCATCGGTGAAGTTCAGTGGTCTGTCCCAGACATGGAATTCTCCACAGATGCTTGCTTAACTCGATGTGGAGGACTTTCCTCGTCAGAGTATTTTCATTCAGAGTTTCCTGACTCTGTTCTACTTGAGTTTCCGCATATTCATCACTGTGAACTTTTAGCTATCATTATTGCAGTTCGTCTGTGGTGTCATGCATGGGGCGGAAAAAGACCAAGTATATTGTGACAATGTTGCTGTGGTACAGGCGCTCAATTCAGGACGAGTTAAGGACCCGTTGTTGGCCAGAGAGCTACGCGAGTTATGGTTTTATTTGTCCGTAAGCGAATGCGAATTGAGGGCTGTTCATCTTTCCAGTTCAGCTAATCGAGCAGCTGATATACTTTCTCGGTGGCACTTGGATGAAGAACACTCTTACCAGCAGTTTCATTTGATGGCAGGACACGCACAGCTGCAAGAACGAACTGTGTCTCCTGACTTTTATACTCTTAATGATCTTGTTTGAATTCTCCATTGCAGATGTGGACTTGCTTGAGTTGCGTCGACAATTGAAAGTTACACGACGAGCAGCCTACGCAGAAGGAACTCATCGAAATCATTTGACTCAGTGGAGAACATATTTGACTTTTTGTTATTATTTCAAGTTTGATGCTCTTCCAGCATCGCTAGACACTGTTTGTTTGTATTGCCAATATCTTAGCCAGTTTCTCACACCAGGGTCAGTTAAAAATTACCTAAGTGGGGTGAAGGCTTTTCATATTGTCGGAGGTTTCGCCTTTCAGCACACTAAATCTCCTGAGCTTCGTCTCACTCTCCCGGGTATAGATCGATTAGCACAGCATTGTCCGCTCAAAGCTCCCCCTGTGACCCCTGCGATTTTATCTCAGCTTATTTCATATAGTGATCTTTCTAAGATAGAAGATGTAGTTTTTATAACTTCCTTCCTCTTTGCCTTTTTTCTGTTTGCTCGCGTCTCTAATATAGTGCCGCACTCAGTGAAGTCGTTTGATCAGAGAAAGAATTTATGCAGAGGGGATATTGTGTTTACGGAATACGGTCTGTCAGTTACCTTTCGGTGGACTAAGACGATTCAGTTCGGTCAGCGAAAGTTAACAATTCCGTTATTAGTCATGTCAGGGAGTCCCTTATGTCCAGTGCAGGCATATCGTCAAATGTGTCAGTTAGTCCCAGCTGCGAGCAATTCCCCAGCCTTTGTTATCCCGGGAAGGACAGGGGTATCATATGTTACCAAGCCTCAGTTTGTTCAAGCATTTAGGGCCAAGCTAGCTGCGGCAGGAATTAAGGATTCTCAATTATACAGAGGTCATTCTTTTCGCAGGGGGGGCACTTCGTGAGCATTTAATGTAGGGGTTCCAGGAGAGCTGATTCAGATTTTCGGCGACTGGTCTTCAGACGCTTATAAAGAATACTTAGATTTGTCATTAGATTCTAAGCTTCTGTTGGCTGAGCGTATGAAAGCCTCTTTACAAACTTATATTTAACTTTTCCTTTCTTCTATCATTGCCTTTCAGCCGAGGAGCTCAGTTTTGGGGGGCTGTTTTGGTGGCTAGAGAGGTTTATTTTGTGGTATCTCTTTGATATTTTCTGTACTTTTCACGAATAAATCTCTCTCTGTGCCCAAAACTGAGTTGCTCGTCTTGATATTATTCTTAATGTCTTCAATGCCTCTGTGCATTCTAAGGGGGTATAGCGTTGAGGAGAATTGTTGTATTTTGAATGAATTTAAAATAATTAATTCGACTCAGACTAGCCTCCCCACATATTTTTGGCTTCTATATTTAGTGCGTGCATGGTTTATGTCTCAATTTTTGACAGGTCGGAGTTGGATGTCTTTGTGTAGTTTCGTGTTACTTTATATTCATTCTAACCTGCATCGTGTATAGTAGTGACTTGTTATCGTTTTTGTACTTAAATTTTTATTACCCACCCTCCCACCCATATGGTGGCTAGAGAGGTTTATTTTGTGGTATCTCTTTGATATTTTCTGTACTTTTCACGAATAAATCTCTCTCTGTGCCCAAAACTGAGTTGCTCATCTTGATATAATTCTTAATGTCTTCAATGCCTCTGTGCATTCTAAGGGGGAATAGCGTTAAGGAGAATTCAAAATTTAAAATTTAAATTCAGAGATCAAAATCCTTAATAATGACTTCTTTTAAAAGCTTTAAGAAAACTGCATTCGTTTTGGCTATTTTATTTATTTTAGCTTTAATTTTTGAAAGAATTGCATAAAAAGTTATCTGTTGTCCAAAGTGTGACCCATCTAAGTTATTAGGGATTGGGCTACCTATGGAATCATTAGAACCATAGTGCTTCTCGGTCATCAGTTGTTCAAGAAACATGGAGAAGGAAGGTGTAAAGTGTTGAAACGAGAAGAAAACATCGATTTTGTCGGTAAGAAATAGTTAGAAGTACAAAAATCAATTGAAATATGAATTATAAAAGCTTCTGCTTCTTTTAAAGTGATTTATTCTCATATTTGCTCTGTCTTGGTGAAGTTAAGGACGTTTTTTGAGCACGTGCCGAAGACGTGATTTTATGAACTTTCTTCTTCAGAGCAGCCGTTGCATTTAATTCATAAATGACCATATATTATTTAAATAGCCTTTTCTCATTTACATGAAAATGTATTACTTAAGGTTTTAAACAAAACAAGACGAAGAAAGTTAAGAGAAGCTCAGTGGCACACCCTCAACCAAAACTTGAAGGAGTACCCCCTGGGTGAGTTCTCCATAAGCTTTACAAGTTGCCTTTTTTTATACTGTTTGACTGAAAAATTATTTTTAAGCACCTGCTAAAAAGTCCTGAAGGTTCTAGTCATCTTGAACTTCTAATGGTTTATGCCTGCAACCAATAAGAACATGTTTTGGCAACCATGCAGTGTTCCTGCTTAGCGCTGCAAGTGATTGCAGCACATATTAACTTATTTTTTGCACATTTTATTTTTGCCTCACAGGCTTCGGTGTTGTACCTGCTAAAAAAGAGATACCTTAACTCAAGATCAAGAAAACCTGCCAAATCAGAGGATATTAAAGTTAACTTAAGTGACCAAATTGAATCAGAGAAAAAAGATGTAGATGGAATGATTAAAGAACTGGTTAAGGAGCTACAACCATTAACATCTAAAAAAAGGAAAGGGGGGAAAGATGAAGTCAATTGGGACAATGTAAAAAAACTCCAAATGCTCACATTTCAAAGCAGATCAGAAGTGATACAAGACATGCAGGGGCATGAAATTGTTCAAAAGGTTTTAGAACAATATCCCTTCCTAGACATAGAGCAATGTGTAAGTATCTTCTCTACATCAGCAGTCAAATGGTTGTACATGTACAAGTGCCATATTATTGTTATTTAAATCAAAAGGGGGCACCGGCCCCCCCCCCCCCCCCCCCCCCCCTGTGCCATGCATGCTAACATTCAATTTCATAGCCTGATAATGGTTATTACTCATTACTCTATAATAACAATTTAAAGTAATGTGAGCATTAATGTAAACTTTTTTCAGCTATGGAATGAGCTGGAGCTCCATGTTGGAAATGATAGTGCTCAATCCAAACGTCTTACTATTGATGACTTTAGGAAAAGGTGGATGAAGATTTCAAAGTGTTTCACTGATCATGATGACAATATATCTGAAACAGGTAATTTTTCTTTCTTTATTCCTTCCTTCCTTCCTTTCCTTTCCTTTCCTTCTTTCCTTCCTTCCTTCCTTTCTCCCTTTCTCCCTTCCTACTCTCTCTCTCTCTCTGCTCTCTCTCTTTCTTTCTTTCTTTCTTTCTCTCTTAATTTCTTTCGTGATAATTCTTTCTTTCTCTCTGGCTTCCTTTCTTTTTTCCTTTCTTTATCTTCATTACTTTATTTGTTCTAGCTTTTGTTTCATTTCTTAAAACATTTATTGAATAATAAAAATGTTGAGATTGAGTCTGATACCTCTTGATTGTTATCAACCTTAATTACACTGAAGGCATACATTTTTTAATCTTTTACATTAATATCCATACCTCCACCAAGGAGGGAATTTGTAAATGGACCCCACCCTCCAGAACTTCCATTTTTCTTCCATACAAACTCTGTAATTTTGTTCTTTTTCTGATCCCCCTCCCCTCCAGAATTTCCAATTCCCTCCACAGTGGGGTATGGATATTTTCTGGAACTGCACATTGGAACATTTCTCCCTTAATTGTTTCACTCAATACCTGTTGGTTATCGAAATAACAAAAGCAAACAAAAAACTAAAAAATGCTTTTTTTTGCAGATCATTGTATAGCAGCATTAGAATCTGCTCATCACAAATTTGAAGTCAAGGAGCCTCTAATTACTTTCGTACCAGTAAGCACTAAAAATCACAAATATATCAAAGTTGCTTCAAATTATGGAGTAGAATATTGTTAGTTTGATTTTTATTTACTACTCGATCTGTTCATTGTGGCCTTAAAATTTCCCGATTAATTTTTATGCATTCCTTTTAATATTACAATTTAAATCTTCACCTCTCCCAACTCATGTTTGTATATGGTGTCATTTGATTGCAGTTACCAGAATGTTTAACCAACATTCTCTTATTCAGATTTTATTCCCTCTTGAGAATGGCAGAACAAACATATAACAGGCTTACCAGACTATCTACTTGTAGTTTGGGCTTCCTGTGTAATTTAACATGTTCTATTTCGATGATTTCAAATGTCTTCGATTATTGGCTCCAATTGTAGTCTTTTCCGCTGGAATTTTTGAATCAATATTTTCTTCAGTAATAAAAGATGTGGGCATGAATAGTGAATAAAGGTTTCTGTGTAGTTTATTTGAAAACAGCTGCTTTTAAGGCCAAGAAAACTACATTACAAACCTTTATTAACTATCCCTATATCCATGTTTTATTATTGAAGAAAATATATTCAAATCATCCAGAGGAAAAGAATATCCAAAGACCTTTGAAATCATTGAAAGACATTACATTAAATTACAGAGGAAGCCCAAACCAAAAGTAGATAGTCTGGTAATAAGCCTGTGCTTTTACAAAAGAAAGTGGGCAAAGCATTTGGGTAGTTGTTAAGTATATACCATAATGAAAGTCGCCTGTTGTCAATTTTATAGCACTGATTCTTTCTGTAATTTTGTATTACAGGAACATGGCACTGTAGCTGGATTCTTAGAATCAATTACCAACAATGAACCACAGCTGATTGGATATCGATTTGAAGATGGAGACAGCCATCCCAACGAGCATCAACTTTTTCTGGTTATCGATAAAGACATTCTTTTAGAATGTCAATCCAACACTGGGCCAGACCCTTTGATGACCCTACTGGGTTCGTATTATACATTCAATATCAGTTACCATAAGAACCAAATGAATATTTTTCGCTTCTTTGAGGAGCACATACTATCTAAACCTCCAAAAAGGAAAACATTTATGTATAAATCAAGGGAGAATAGCCTTCTTCGAAACTTAAAAGAATAGTTCAAAACAAACTAGAACATTGTTTTCCATTCTACCAGTAGCCAGTAATATAACAGAATCTGATCTTTGATCTTCCCTTTGTGAAATAAGTGCATGGGCCAAGGAGACCTCCATGTAATTCATGCATGGTCAAATGATATGGGTAATTGTTAATTTCTTGAGGGGAGATAAAATTAATAATTGGCACAACAGTGCTGCACCTTTTCAGCTGTACTGTGACCTAGCTGTTGCACTTTCCAGTCCATCTAAGTCTAACACGTATGTGTTATTAGGACAGAAGTTACGGTCATCTCAGTGTTTTGAATGATTAAAATACAATTATGAACTCTGAGACTAGAACATAATTTTCCAAGTTGAATTCACAAATTATAGCTGATAGTGAAATGTAAATTTAAGATGTCATATGACATCTTAGCTTGACATCTTGTAATTGTGCCTGGTTTTTGAAATCAGTTTTAATTAAACTACAACTCCAATTAACTTATTGCTAGTTGCTGATAAAGGTGCAGGATTGAAGATTCACCTTGTTCAAATTAATATAAATTATAGACTTTATTTTTTTATGAAGTTGGGTTATTTATTGACACAGTTATACTAGATAGAAACCACTGGGTGACAGACTAATTAAGCCAGAAGTGCCAACTAGGTTTTGGTATTTTAAAGACATTTTTACTTAAAATATCAGGTCAAGTGATGCTTTGATATTATTTGATAGCAGCTATTTAAAGTCTTGTAAAAGAACAATTAGTAATTAATGTTCATGAAAATCAGCTGCTTTAAGGTGGTATTGTTGTGTTTACTGGTACTACCAGTAAACATGCACAGTAATACAACCTTAAAGCAGCTATAGTTCTGTTGTGTTACAAGACCTTTTATTGGCCGTTATAATTACAAGACCTTGAGTTTAATGGTTGTCCAACACATCAACACAATCTTGGTAGTGAAGAAGAAACACCCATAGAGTTCTACAAAGACTTTGATGGTCTTTTATGGTGGTCGATCCTTCTCTTATGCAGCACCGGAACTCTGGAACTCTCTACCTCTGTCATTAAGATCCTGTTCTTCTGTCAATGAATTCAAGTCCCTACTCAAAACTTACCTATTCAAAAACTATTTTGATTTATAGTCTTTATTATTATTACCACTATTATTATTTTTTATCATTTTTATGTTACAGCGCATAGAGCATTTATTTGGATATGCGCTTATATAAATATATTATTATTATTATTATAATAATATACATGAAAAATTTACTCGATTCTGATTGGTTGAGAGCAGCGATGTTAATCGTTAACACGGCAGGAAAAAGTAATTGCACTACAGTGCAAATTAAAAAAGTAATTGCACTGCCGTAAAAATTGATAGTACCAAACAAAAAACAAAGAAATATTCATACGTCAAAAAATATGTTCTGACTCGCTATCGCCAGTATTTTTGGCGGGAATTTGTACATTCAAACAGCGCGCGTTGCCAAATGTCTCGCCATTCAAACAAAAGCGATTGTCAGTCAAAGTGAAGTGAAGCTCTGACAAATTTAGTGCAGTAAACTGGAGTATCTGTGTTTATTACCTCGATGGATTATAAAGAAAGTTTTTTTCACTTTTGGGAGTCTAACGTTGTCAAGTGAAGGAGCCTAAACTCTATCTTTACAAAGAAAAAAAGCCCAAAACTGCTTTTTGGTACGAAGACGGATTCAGCCGCCATTTGCTAAACTCGTCAGCAAACTTTCAAGATTTGCACAATATAAAATGAACAGACTCAGTTTTTTCTCTTGAAATATCCACGATGGTATTTGAAAACCTGGAAATATATAGTTTTATCCTCATTTGGACAGAAGAGAAAAGATAGATACAGATTTTGCTACCGTAAAGATTTGACTTCAGAAATCGTACTGACATAGAAGCTTGACTGGCTAGACTCGTCAAAACTGTAAGTTTTTAAAATTTTAAGCGATTCATTTTTGATTTGATAAACTTTCCTCGGGAAAAAAGAACAGTTTTGGCCTTTATAGCTATAGAAAAAAGAAAGTTTAGAGTTTTCTTAAGCTGCAAAACAATAGTTGGTCGACTGTCTGTTCGCCGATTGACCGAGTGATCAAACTTTTGTCGAGTTGTGACAGAAATTTTTCATGTATATTATTAATAAGTAATCATACGATTTCTCGTTCAATTTGAATTAATTTACACTCGTGTGTTTTTCAAAGATCTCAAATTGCACTCGCCCTACGGGCTCGTGCAATTTTGATAATCTTTGAAAAACACACTCGTGCAAATTAATTCCAAATTGAACTCGAAACCGTATGATTACCTATACTTATTTTATCAGTGTAACTTGTCAGTTATAGGCAACTTTCGATTTCTAGAGTTCCAACGTCATTACTGACCATCGCCACTTGTGGCCGCCAATTACAATCCTCCGATGATGACGCCTGCGCCTCAAAACAACCGCTGTTCAAGAGGATTGATTTGAAAGAGAACGATTCCTTGGAAACGAACGAGAAACCGCTTCAGTCTGTCAATATTGTGTTTTTGAGATCATCAGATTTGAAAGACATCGAAGAACTACGCAAGATTGATAAACGGAACTTGAAGAGTGTGTCGTTGGTATCGCCTTTGGATGGCATTGTTACTGAAGTTGTCCCAACGCTTTTGATTTGCTGGAAATACTTCTGAAAACATCTTCAGGGTTGGAATGTATTGCTCAAGATCAAGCAACAAATGAGCATGCGCTCTATGCTCACTTTTACCAGAAGCAATGCATTTTTGTAGCTGAGGCTGAGCCTGAATTATACACAACAGTGCTTCACCAGCAGTTAACTCTTAGGAAACTGGTAGAAACTTGTGATAAAACAAGCAAGAAAACTACATTTTTGTTCAAAAATCCTCAACATGGCTTATTGACAATAGTGTCCAAAGATTCCCATGTCAACCTTTATCTTGAGGTACTTAGTCCCGACCCATCAGGAAGCAATACCCTATCCTATCTAGATCTTGACAATGACGTTGATGAACTACAAAGTGTTTTGGCTGCTAAGATGAAGCTGGCAGAAGAAAATAACGGATTAAAGGTAATTTTTTCTTATGTCTCTCTCCCACTTTCGTCCATACTCCTTTAAGAAGTACTTAGCTATTTCAGCAAGAAGAGAACAACAAACGTTGTCTACAACTGAAGTTGTTCTTAGGGTCTGTGTTTTCCATTTAGTGGAACCAACAGGCCAGAACGACCAGTTTTTAAATGGTACATGTCAATTCCTAGCTCTGGCTGAAATCAGTCAGAATCAGTGATCTGGAAAAATCCTTATCTGGACCCGGACCCGCGAACACGCCAAAAGTAGAAATGAAATAGTTATAAGTACAGTCATATGATAAAATGCTGATTGACCGAGCTAGGTCGGGCCGGACGGGAAAATATTTGACTCGCTTTTCTTGGTCCGTACGGCATGACCTCGAGCCAGATATTTTCCCGTCCGGCCCTCCCACTCAATCAATAAGTACATAATCATACATACAATTCTCTCACAATTCCCTCTCCCCCTCCACACACACAACAACAACAACAACAACAACAATTCATTCAATTTGCAAAATTGTTTTTCCTGGCGAATTGAGTCACTTCTCTATCCATGTAGATTAGTGTACTTTTAAATACGTACGAGTGTATTCGCCAAATGAACATTCTCGAGTTTTGTGAGATGTAAGTAGTAAGTAAGTAATGTCTATATTTAACAAGGGTAACACATAATAGTTAAAAAACTAATAAACTAGTGGCCCTAAAAATATATATAAATATATAAATTAAATACAAAAGAAATAATATAAATATCTATTAAATATAAAAATCCAATATAAGTTCAGAATTCTGAGAATATAAAATTGATATTCGATATATACAATATAATAAATCACATTTTATTACAATAATTAAGAATAATGTGTAAATTCTAGAACTTTAAACTTTAAAATGTTTTAAGTTTTTCTGATTTTCTAAAGTCTGCTTTCTCAAGGTGTTCCTAAATGATCTTGTGTAGGGTAAAATATCGCTTAAAGTCCATATCACCCTTAGCCAGGAACTTCATAAATCACTTCTTTGTGAATAGCAAAATCTGCCTTGATAAATATTTCTTGATACATCTACATCTACATCTACATTTATTATCGTCGGTAAAATCTTTCGATATCACACCAACTAAAAACTAAAAACTAAGAGAATATCCTAAAAATATTTACAAAATAATGAAATGAAATAATATAAGAAAAGCAAAATATGATATTAAAATGACTAGATCAAATTGAGCTTTGATTTAAAAATATTTAGAGAATTTGAATTAACTATGTCCTTGGAAAGTTCATTCCATTCCTTAATTGATCTAGGGAAGAAAGAAAATTTATAAATGTCAGTTCTAGCCATGGGGACTTTATATTTAAACTGATGGCTACCACGTGTACGTGACTCTGTATGAGTTACTAATAATGTGTTAGTATCAATATCTACTAAATTATTACTCAATTTATACATTAAATACAGTCTAGCTTGTTTACGCCTCTGTTCTAGAGTGTCCCAGCCAAGTGTTTTTATAAGTTCAGTTACACTAGCTGTGCGTTCATAATTTTGTGTACAAAACCTTGCTGCTTTTCTTTGGATCTTTTCAACTGCTTGTATGTTCTTCTTGTAGTGAGGATCCCATATTTCACATGCATATTCCAATTTCGGGCGCACTATAGTTTTATATATTGCTTCTTTGACCTTTGATGAACTGTTCCAGAAATTACGCTTGACTAGTCCCAAGATCTTGTTTGCATTTCCTGTAATATTGGAGATATGTTCAGACCACTTTAGATCTTGATTCAAAGTCACACCAAGATATGTTACTGAATCGACTTGTTCAAGTACACTGTTACAAAAAGTATAGGTGTAGCGGCAGGCGCTGAGTTCGAGGCGATTTAGTTACGGGGATATTTTACTGACTCGAGCATTCGATTGTTTTGGCGTTTATTATACTCAAGACATAAACTGAAATACAATTACAAATAACAGCTACAATTAGGGCTAAACAATATATATATCGCTTACAATCATTCTTCGGTTCAGTAATCTATTAAAAGGCATAACAATGTGTTTAAATGCAGAGTTCAATTACTCGTAATCAATCACAGAATGCAGACAATTTAACTCTGAAGGACTTAATTCGTACGATAACATGAACATTACTGATCTAAAGCTTAATTATAAAATAATCAAATGTTATACTTACATAACTGTCCCGTGCTACCGGTGAGAGACGTATTTAGATCAAATTTTATTAACAAATTTCAAGGTCAGTTTCTTCGAATCATGTTGAGCACTCGATCGACCGGACTAAAACTACACGTGTATGAAATATGATTCGTTTGCTTAAGCGAGTTGTCAATTTAAGGTTAATTATCAATTAAGTTACACAGATCAAACTACACAGGGATACCATGCCAACATTTACAATAGGTTTTCTTTGGTGGATCTCTCTTATTAGAAAAACATATTATTTTACACTTCGAAGGATTAAAACTCATTTGCCATTTATGCTGCCATTCTTCTAGTAAAGAAAGATCGCTCTGGAGATTATTTGTGTCAGCATCTGTTGTGATGATTCCATAGAGTAAAGCATCATACAGACATTTCCCTTAGAGAAATTAAGATGACGTCAACCCAGGAATTTGATGCCTCATTTTGTTTCAAATTTTCAAACAGGTGCATAAGAGTAAGGCGTAAATATGTCCATAGTTTGTAGTTTAGCACAGAAAACCTTTTCCAAAAGGTAAAATTATGATAATTGCTTATAGTCAGGTTTTGTATACGTAATAATTCCTGGGTTGAAGTCATCTCATTTGCATTTTCAAACTTTTGAATGCTTGATTTCTCTGAAGGAAATGTATGCACCTATTTCAAAAAAAAAGACCTCTATGAGGCCATGTGGTTACTGGCCTCAAATCCAAATATAGATATAGACGCATTTCAAGGCCTGTCCCTGGTTGGGGGTGGGGGTAGGGGTTTACTTCGACTAGTGCATACACACACACCGACTTTATCCTAGTGCCCTTGGTAAGTTTATTGAAATTCAATATATTTTTATGTTCTATTTGACCTGATGCGTTTGGTAACGTAATGGATAAAACATCTGAAACATGAACGAAACAAACATTTCCCCTGCAGATATATTTCTGAACTAAACTGCACAGTTTGGTCTCAAAACGTATATTTATAACCACAAACCCTATATTTCATTATTAACTAGACGCACACGTGCGTTCACTCGTGCCCTTTTTAAGAGAGGCTCCAATGACCGGCTCCGTTCGTACTCTTCCCGAGCCGTTTCACGCATTCTTCATCATTCCGGGAAATAGCTAACCGTAACATAATGACCTTTTTTGAATCGGCTAACTTAAATTAAAAAATATCTTGATTAGTCAGTTTGTCTGTCAACAACTAGTGTTTGCCCTTTTCTATTATCATGCATGGGTATTAAATATCTCCAACATGCAAAAATATACCAGTTTATTCAACTTCTTATTTCACTATATATCTCAATTGTTTGCTGTAAAGACTTCTACAACGGTATATTTGACACAATAACAAATCGTGTATCTTTTCGTTCATGTTTCGGATGTTTTATATATGAATAAAAGACGTTACGTGACCAAACGCGAAATACAAGGTCAATGGAATCTAGTTTCATGTCATTCCGATATAAAATTATAATTCAGTACAAAAACCTCTCAAGATCTCTTGAATGCTTGAATGAGGAATATAATTGACTTGCTTCTATGTATGTACGTTTAGCAACATGTAGGATGAGAAATTCGTAGTTTTCCAGCTCATAGGAAATAGTCGTTATCGCGAGGGCCTCGGCTTTCAAGTACTCCATTTAGAGTTCGATATTTGGTCAAAGTATTGGAGATGAAGCTCAAAATAACAGCCCATTCTGAAGCTCTTATAAGTATATAGGTATATCTCGAGTTAAAAGCTCCCGTTGTACTGCAGGAAAAGCCTGTCTCTGAAAGCTATTTTCTTTGTAGTCGGCTATCTTGCATTCCTAAAGTTCCTGGCTTGCGTTCGCTCAAAGGTGATGAATGAAGGGCATTGTTTGTACGTTCTTAACCAATCAGAAGTCCCTCAGGACGAACACAGGAAAAAAAAAAAAAAAAAAAAAAACATTTGCAGTTTATAACTCGTTCCCGGCCTAAAGGCCTGGGCACGAGTAATAACTGTCCCTGGTTGGGGGTGAGGGTAGGGGTTTACTTCGACTAATCTGTTTTTATGTTCTATTTGACCTGACGCGTTCGTCACGTAGTCGATAAAACATCTGAAACATGAACGAAAAAATGCACGATTTGTTGTGTCAATAATGCCGTTGCAGTTGTAGAAGTCTTTACAGCAAACAATTTAGATATATAGTGAAATAAAAAGTTGAATAAACTGGTATATTCGCAGGGAATATTTTTGCGTGTGAGATATAAATAAAGGTTCAAACGCTGGGGCGAGGGTTTGCATTGAAATTCAAGACCGAGGGCCGCAGGCCCGAGGTCTTGAATTTCAATGCAAACCCGAGCCCGTGCGTTTGAAGTGGTTTAAAAACTAACCAAACCCTATTTTTATTGTTTCAATGCAAAAATTCTGGAAATAAGAACTCAAATCATCGGATTTGAGTTATAGTATCAAATCCGAGTTATATCGAGTGATTTATATTTGCATTAAATTAACGTCGAACAATAGCTAAAATACAAAACATTACAATACGTCTATTAGTAATTCCCAGAAGGGATTTTCAATACTAATTTACAAAATGTGTGCTGAGATAAAGCTTCTTAAAATTCCATCATTGTCAACGATTTACCGGATAGCATAGTGGTAAGTGAATGGACTAAGATTCAACGGGTTGAGGGTTCGAGGCTCGGTATGGTCGATGCGTAAGATATCATTTACGAATTTTTTAAGATCAGAATTGTCAATTCCTTAAATTTTAAGACTTTCTGACTTCTAGTGTGTGTCTAAAATCTCAAATGCAGTGCATTGAAGGTAAAACTTCTCAAATGTGTGTAATGTGTGTATGGCATGACTAGTAACTTGGCAACAAAACTGATGCAGGTCTTGAATTCAAAATTCAAAACCTGTCCCGGGTCTTCCCCCGAAATTCAAAACCTACATTAAACAATGGAAATAGGGTGTGGTTAGTTTTTAATGCATGATAATAGAAGAACAAAGGCAACTGAACACTAATAGCTGTTGACAGACAAATAAAAGGTCTTTACTACTGCTGCTGGACCAAACGTTTCTCCTACAGATATATTTATGAACTAAACAATTGACTAAACTGAACAGTTTCGTCTCAAAACGTATATCTATAACCACAAACTCTATATTTGATTATTAATAATCGACTTAAACGCTCTCAGACCAGCGCACGTAGTTCGCATATCTTTCGGCTTCAGACTTCGCGTCTACTTCGGAAATTTCCGAATACTCATTAAGCCCATAGTATCTACTACTTTCAGAGCATCAATACCGCGCTTATCGAGAATTGATCAAACGTTTCCCCTACAGCTATATTTCTGGACTAAACTGCACGGTTTGGTCTCAAACCGTATATTTATAACCACAAACCCTATATTTGATTATTAATAGTCGCGCGTATCTTTCGGCTTGACACTTCGCCTCTCCTTCGGAGATTTCCGAATTTCACATGAAGTTCGCCCGAAAATCACTCACTCACTCACTCATGACCGATGGCATAGTGTGTTACTTGCATAAAGCCAGTAACCACAATAAACGTTTTCTTTATGGAGCCTACGCGACTGACCCGAAAGGGAGTATGGGTAGAAGTAAAAATAAATAAAACCACATGAATATCCACACGACAATTCAAATTCATCTTCCCTTCACCTTGTACACTAAAGGACTTCATTTATTGATGCCAAAATCAAACCCCAAGCCGACAGGAGAGTAGAAGTTTTGCTATTACCCATGCTACTTTTCAGCTATTACCCATGCTACTTTTCGGTCTATAGTCGCGTAGGCTTGTAACCTCTCGTACGACAACTTTTTTGAAATAGGTATATATCAAGGAATATTAAACACAATAGATTTTCTATACACAAAAAATGAATTATGAAGTTTCTGGCTAGGGGTTATATGGGCTTTAAATATCTTTCGTGTTTTAACAGAACAAAGTTCGAGAATTGACAGAATGTGGCGAAGATTTGCAGGACAAATTGACGGATCTTGAGATGCAGCTAAACAGTTCTTCAGGCCGTGATGATGTCGATGGTGAAGTCACTTCATACGGTGAAACGGTAGTAGCGTCTCACTTTTTGACTACAAATCGAGCACCGGATCTCCTTACACCTATCGATGATCAGGAACGTACTAGCACCGTGTATCGTCACGGAAATGGGGCAGATAGAGGCCGAAGTATTCCTCTTGGCGATCAAGAGTCTACGCAAACAAACTCATTGTCTATGGAGTACCAGGTAAGAGCTTTCCTCTTTAGTTCTTCCACCATAATCCATCATGTCTTCCCTTTCAGCTCTTCCATCCCCAACCTTCTCCACAGTCTCCACTTCCTGTTTAAATATTGCCCAACGTAAAGAACAGCAAATAGACTACCCCTGTAACACATTCTCTTTTTGTCTCCTTCCTCAGATTGACGAACAGACGTTAAGGGAAATTGGCGAAGCCGAATTTCATCGTGAACGAGCTGAACGAGACCGTCATAAGTTTGTGACTATACCTCAAGATCTTTGGAACTTCAAAAGAAGAACTGGACCTTCTCAAATAAATCAACCCATGGAAGAACCTTCTGCAAGTGATAGTATCCAAGCAGCAGATAGAGCCCTCGCATTGCAAAGTGCCGATGCTGTATGTGAGAACAAATTGATCTCCAAAAATATAACTGAAAATATGAATGAAAGCGCCCAAAGCTCTGAACGTACCAGGAACTCTACGGCTGACGTGATAAAGGGTTATTCTTTAGATGATGACGGAGAAAATGAAACACCTTTTGAAAAAAAGTCTGTAGCCAGCAATAATTCTTCTCTTGAGAATTGCAAATTTTATTCCCTGACTGAAGATGAGGGTGAAAAGTGCACATCACAAACATTCCACAACGATGGTAAAAGCACCTTTGAGACTTCGCCTGACAAATCACAATTAGCCAGTGACTATCAACCAGATAACATTGAAAGCCAAGATGGTTGCTTTGCAGTCATAAACAAAATTGATGAAATACAGTCACAAGATCACGGTACAAGATCTACTGATACAGTCAACCCCCCAGGCAAGCCAGTTCAAGGGAGAGAGGTAAACTTGTCAGTCATTCTGTTGTCACTGAACTGTTATATGATTTTTACACTAATAATACGGTTTAAGAATAAAGATAATTCTCATCATATTAAAATATGGCACTTGATTGATACTTACTTTTGATCAGTAGCAAATAGAATTGCTTGCAGCTTGTTATGAATTTCTCCCATGATACAGGGGTTTTTGCAGCTAGTCACAATTGTTCTTTTGAGAATCTTTTTCGAAATTGTCACATCGTCATTTCGGCTTCTCTCAGTTTGTTTTAGACTAGCTTCAAACTTTGCTTTGGAGTCATGGACCACAGGCAGCCTAGGTACAGCTCCTCCTCAATATACAGCTTTAAAAATTAAAATTGATTGATAAAAGGAATATGTATGTGCAAATACATCAGTATTAAAAAAATCAAAGGATAAAAAAGTTGAGTGAATCCATCGGAGATATTTTGAACCTGCGACCTTCCACTGTGAACGTGATCACGAAGCCATGATAAATTATACAGGAGCTGGACAAGGGCTGTGTCAAGGACGAACTTCAAATGCTTCGTAGTGCTTTTGTAAGCAGCTTATCATAATTATTGTTCAAGAATATGTTAGTCATTTTGCTTTGTTATTGTTTATAAAATACTATTAAATTACAACACTGTTCCCTTATATAATTACTTCCATTAACCAGTTCACCATTTATTATAACATGTTTCAGGCAGCACCTGAATTGCAAATTCTAACTTCAATTTGTTGACAACAATATTTCGCTATTATTCACAGTTCTGTTTTATAACAAGCATTAGCCACTAGTAAGCTTTGACTGCCTATTTTGCTCTAGGGCTCTCCATTTTTTCCTCCCTCAGCAAAAATCAACGTGTAAGTTGATTGTTGTATGTAGAGTAATATAGTGGTTGTGAGTATTCAGTGACTCCTTAAAAGGAGTTTCATTGAATGAATGAATGAATGAATGAATGAATGAATGAATGAATGATGATGATGATGATGATGATAGGAAATGGCACTTAAGCTTAATCCCCCTATACTGACTTAACTTACTGTCTAATTTTATGGTTGTCTCCTTCCTTAGATGTTGATGAAAACTGGTGGAGCTGAATTTCATTGTGAACGAGCTGAACAAGATCATAAGATTAACATGATACCTCGGGATCCTTGTAACGTCAAAAGAAGAACTGGACCTTCTCAAATAAGTCAACCAATGGATGAACCTTCTGCATTAAGTGATCACATCCAAGCAGGAAACAGCACCCTATCATTAAATTTTAAACAAATAGGTGCTATTAAACCCACCAGGAACCCTTCTTCTTCAGATGATGATGATGACAGAGAAAATGAAACAAGCTTTGAAAATGAGTATGTAGCCAGCAACGGTTCTCCTGTTGAGAATTTGGAATTTTGTTCCTTGACTGAAGATGAGGGTGAAAAGTGCACATCACAAACATTCCAAAATGATGGTAAAAGCGCCTTTGAGACTTCGCCTGAGAAATCACAATTAGCCAGTGACTATCAACCAGATAACATTGAAATCCAAGATGGTTGCTTTGCAGTCATAAACAAAAACGATGAACTACAGTCACAAGATCACGGTACAAGATCTACTGATACAGTCAACCCCCCAGGCAAGCCAGTTCAAGGGAGAGAGGTAAATTTGTCAGTCATTCTGTTATCACTAAACTGTTATATGATCATTTTTCAGTACACTAATATTATGGTTTGAGAAAAAAGATAATTCTCATCATATTAAAATATGGCACATGATTGATACTTACTTTTGATCAGTAGCAAATAGAATTGGGCTTGCAGCTTGTTAGGTCAAGGTCAAGGTCAAATCTTATTTACAGAAACCACAATACAGATTTACATTACTCCACTGGCCTGCAAATAGTAAAGGAAACTAATCGGGGCAGGCCAGTAGTAAAACTATATATACATTAACACTTGTAAAAAAGGAAATACATAACAATAATATAAGTAAATGAAAAATGATAAGATTATATATTTAAAGATAATATGAATAACATGAATAGACAAGAGGAAAGTAAGTTAATTTTGGATGCAAATGAGATCAATTTAACAAGCAAACAAGAGAAAATGGTTAAAAAGGCCGAGATAAAAAAAAAATGAGATTGATAGTCAAGATGTACATGTATTTTTACTAAGAATCTGAATAACACTTTCGATTCCAACATAGGATCCCTCATTTTGAAACAATTTAAAAAGTAGGTTGTTTAAATCCTTTTTAAACATATTTTTGGACAAATTCCTCATTGAGAAAGGAATAGCGTTCCAAAGTCGCACACCTACACGAGAAATAGAATTTAGCTGGATGTTAATTCTTGACTCGCCAGTATACAATTTTTGAGCTGTCGAAGATAGAGTATTATAATAGTGAATATCAGAAACTGGCACAAAAAGCTTACATAAATTGGTAGGGGCCTTCTTATTGACAACATCATGCATTAAATGTACAATTGACTGACAAAACATAATATTTAGTGGAGGAATCTTTGTTTTTATAAATAATGGAATGGCACTTTCTGTGAAGCTAACAAAAAATATAAGTCTAAGAGTCCGTTTTTGTAAAATTAGTAACTTATTTATAAGAGATTTGGAGGCTTGGCCCCAAGCACTTATTCCATAATTTAAGTAGGGGTGGATCAATGACCAATATATGGTTATTAAAGTTTTCTGGGGAACAAATTGTCTTAGCTTTGCGATAAGACCAATGGATTTGCTGATTTTAGTGCAAGTATAATGAATATGTTTTTTCAAAGAAAGTTTACTGTCAGTGAGTAAACCTAAAAATTTAACAGACTCTTTGTTTTCTAACGCTATGAAACGTCTTGGTAAAGAATTGGGAATTTTTATATTAATACTAGAACTAATTTTCCTTTGATAAGGTCGAAAAATAACAAAGTTTGTTTTCTTTATATTTAAGGTTAGTTTATTCACTGTGATCCAGTCACACAACTTAATTAACTCCTGATTTACAATTGATTCTAATTTTTTTCAATCTTTACTAGCACAAAGTAGATTGATATCATCAGCAAAAAGAAAGAACTTCAAAATATCCGAAGCTTCCGAAATATCGTTGATATAAAGTAAGAAAAGTAGAGGTCCAAGTATGGAGCCCTGCGGAACTCCACAAGGGCAGTATTGTTTTGTGCTTATATGACAATTGATTTCAACAGTCTGTTTTCTGTCTGAGAGGTAAGAATCAAACCAGCTATTAAGGTGTCTGGAAACAGTATTTTTGGTCACCAACCGATAACAAATAAACGGTTTAAAAACCACTTTCCTGTAGTCGATTCTTTAAGATGTTTTAAGACATAGTAGCTAAAGGATTGAGGTTCCAGTGCTAGGTGTGTCCCTCCAATCGGCGTTAATTTATGCATATTATGGGGAAATCCCGTAAATCAGACTTTTGGTTATTTCTCAAAAAGTTTACTATAGAATCTTAAGTCAACTTTGGAAATTAATCTTGGAAGTATGAACTAAGTTTTCACCGAGCTTCGAGGAATTTTATTTCGCATATCTCAAGTTATAAAGTCTTTAATTTGGGATATCATTTTTTAAGGCCATTGTAAATATCGGAGCGAAAAGCGATGTAGAGAACTAACATATTCATGTACATCAGTTGATTTTATGCTAGAAGTTGTTTACTACCCTCTTTACTTGTCTGAAATGTTTGGAGGCAATTGTTTTAATTTTGGCGGAGTTAGAGCCTTGGAAAGAAAGAAGACTTTTACGCACAAGTGTCCACAAATTGAGCAAGCGGAGTCGGACTCGCTTTTCTCAAAACTGACTCAATCCATACACGTATGGTCGACACGTCAGTGTTCAGAGCGACCACAAACCCCTAGAGTCGATCCTGAGGAAACCTCTAGCCGGTGCGCCTAGAAGATTACAAGGCATGATGCTGAGGCTTCAGAAATACGATTATGAAGTACGCTACGAGCACGGTAAAGATCTTCATATTGCAGACACGCTATCAAGAGCCTACTTACCTACCACCGAGCACTCCGACGCAGCTGAGTTTGAACACATTAATGTTACGTCCTTTCTACCAGTATCCAATTCTCGACTACAGGAGGTACGACAAGCAACGAATAACGATGAGACACTATGGCAACTAAAGAAGGTAATTCTTGAAGGTTGGCCAGAAGAGCGCAACAAGGTCCCTGCTCAGACCACGCCCTTCCACAGCTACAGGGAGGAGCTGACAGTTCATGACGGTATTGTATTTCGTGGACAGCGCATCGTTATCCCATCAAGTCTACGACAGGACATGATGCAAAAGTTGCATGCGTCACACCTCGGGGCAGGATCATGTTTGCGACGAGCCCGTGAAACCATATTCTGACCAGGCATGTCCGCGGAAATTAAGCAAATGGTCGCTGCTTGTGAAACATGCAGGAAGTATGAAACCAATAACCAAAAGGAAACCCTGATGTCTCACGAGATAACCAGTCGTCCGTGGGAGAAAGTTATTCAAATGTGCTATAACTAAATCTGTATTACAAGCATGGCCGAGAAACTGAATTATTTGAACTAATCGAAATTGGAACAAATTCAGTCTCAGCTAGTGGCCAGAGCGGGAGTCGAACCTGGGACCGCCAGATTACGAGACCAATGCTCTGACCAGTCGGCCATGCTGCCTCCTCATTTCAAGAGTTAGAAAAGCACAAAAGAGAAAACACACCGAAAACGAACACCAAATATAACCCATAAATAAACGTCTCTCACGAGTAACTATGATGTTGATAATCCCCGCACATGGAAGTCTATCTACCCAAAATGTAACACGTGCAGAACTTTAAGTGAAACTATACGATGCTGCTTTTGAAATAACTGTCTATCATATCATATAATAATTTGTACAGTCATGTAATTGTTTGTTTGTTTCATGTTTATGGGGTCCCACAGTAATTGGTAAACCGTTGTGGGTTACCCGCCCCTAGGGGGCAAAGTCTAATAAATAAATAAATAAATAAATTTTAGCGATTTTCTCACCGGCTTTTTCGATGGATAAGTTTAACTAAATTTAAAAGTTTCAGATTAAATGCCTACATTACATAGTGTACAAGATTTCTTGATTAAAGTTTTTCCGATATTTAGATGACAAAATATAATTTTTCTCTACTAAAGTTTGAGTTTCTACGTTTCTGCACTATTCTCAGAGATTTACAGCAACAACAGTACACAATATGCATTGAGAAGTGCATATGGGTCGGCACGACACCATAATATGCTTTATTCATAAATATTAATATACAATGATTTCAAGCTTAAATATACTAAAGTATACACGCAAAATATGATTAAATAACAAAAAGTAATTGAATAAGAAGTGCCAGGGAGGCCAGAAAAAACCCTCACAAAAACTCCTTAAGAGAAAAAAGTGAAGGAAATCTGGTGGGGGCCAAGGGACATTCTCCCTTCCCCCAACAAGGAAAAAATATATATCTATATACTAATAGAAATTATATTCCAAGTGCTTTGGATACTTCTAGCAAATCGTCCTTAGAATACTTAATATAATGAAGCTTAGACGAGGAACATTTCCATCCAGCGTGCTTATCTAACAAATCACCACTTAGGTTTCGACAACCAGGATTAGATGCCGCTCCAGATTTAATGCTATGAGTACCAAAACAACCAAAACGAACTTACGAAATTCTTCTCTAATAGTAGTATAACTAATCCCCTTAGAATCGTGAAAACGCTCATGATACTTGGATTTGATAATGCGCCTAACTAAAGGACTGCTGGCGAGAGAATTCCTAGGCAAAAGATCAAGCAGCGTCTCTGTAATACTAACGGGGCATGTTGATTTGCCTGACCTAGCAATTAGCGACGTGTGCCCCTCTCGAAACTGATCATTCTTACGCTGAGCAATATAAACTGACATATGATCATTAGCAACTGTAACATCCATAATTCTTAGGGTTCTAACTTCATCAATACGGAAAAAGCCAGCATAGCCTACGAGCAAAATGAACAAAAAACGAGTGACTGCAAGAGTTCTATTACAACTATAAGCAGCAACAAGACGTTCAATCAACTCCAACGATAATGGTTGCTTGGGTGATAATGGTTTAGCAAGCATACGTCTCGCCCCTTCTATGGTACCTTTGACCAGTGGATGTTCTGTTGGACAAACTTCAAGACCAGCAAGCTTGTGGGCCCATGCGATACTATACACAACTGCATCCAGTGAAGATATTCCAGTACCCTTTTCAACGGCCAGATGCGCCAGATCAGTCAGAAATAAAGCAACGTTCAAAGGTTCCGCTGGAATGACACTAACGCCAGACTTGGAAGAGGCCCATGCACGCCACTTTAACCAGTACGATTGATATTTACGAGCTGCAGATGGTGCTCTCGCATTCAATTGCAAATCAATAAGATCAGGAAGAAGCTTGCCCAATGAAGAGTCCATCATACGACTAGAGTCTTTCCAAATGCCAGCTCGCAGAATATCTGAAAGAAACTGAAAAAGAAAAATATACAGTTACCTCGAACTTTATTGACAGCCTACATGGCGGGAGAAATTCACGCTTACAAGCCTAAATGGCAGAGCAAAATTCACGTTTTATGAAAAGATCAGTTAACAACCTAAATGGTGAACAATGGCAAACACATATTGACAGCCTAAATGGGAGAGCACGATTCACGTTTTATGAAAAGATCAATTAGCAACCTAAATGGTGAACTAACAATGGCAAACTCTTATCGACAGCCTAAATGGCAGGGTAAGAATCACTTTTACAAGCCTAAATGGCAGAACACACGTTTACAAGCCTAAATGGCAGAGCACGATTCAAGTTTACAAGCCTAAATGGCAAATTGCAACACCTGACTCGTCCTCGGAGACCCAGGGCGTCAGGGAGGGGGGAGGGGAGCGGAGGGGAAAGGAAAGAGGGGAAAAGGACGCCCTGGGCTTTTGACTACCCCTAACTTGTCTTGAGGCCAAACGTCAACAAAGGCTCTGATTGGCCTCATTATAATTTAATTATAATGAGGCCAATCAGAAGCGTTTGTACCATTAGATTAAAATCATCTAAAATTACCAGTAAGCAAGTTGACCCCACGCATCGCCAAGACTTTAAACAATACAAGCTGTCACGTTTAGTTTGAAAAGAACCATGTTTCCAGCTCACCGCGACTTTTAAACAATAAATATGTAATCTTTTTCACGTATTTTGCAAGAGCAATGAGTTTAGAGTGAAAAATATAGATAAATTGCAAAGACCTTGGTGAAACAAGATTTATTTGAGGAACTTCTCACAGGATATGGCTTAACAACTGTCACTATATCAAAGCGATAATTGAAATGAGCCAGATATTTTTGTCATTTGAACTTTGTTTACGTTAGACCATCTAATTGGATTAATTTTGGCCTCAAGACAAGTTAGGGGTAGTCAAAAGCCCAGGGCGTCCTTTTCCCCTCTTTCCTTTCCCCTCCGCACCCCTCCCCCCTCCCTGACGCCCTGGGTCTCCGAGGACGCACCTGACTGCAACATCCATAAGGGGCTTGCTGAAATAACAATGATAACATGCATAAATTGATTAATCTTCACAAACCTAACTGGTAAAGTCCAGACGCAGGGCTAACATATTGAAACTTGGACAGCCACTAAATACCGACTTCTTTTTGGAATAGACTGCTTTTTGACCAGGACCTTCGATCAAAAGATCAGCTATTTTAGGAAGGACAAAGACATCTTGGATGAATGAAGCAAAACGACCTGGACCATCGTGCAAAAAAGGCCAGAAATACGAAGACGGCCATTCGGGAACAATAAGAGCACCATGACCACGACAAGCTTGCAGAACCCTAATGGCTGGAACAATAAGGTGAATGGGGGGACAAATCCAGTTGTTGTCCTGGCTCCAATCTTGTACCAGAGCATCGACACCGCAGCTGCCTGGTGATGCAAACTGCGAATTAAACCTTGGGAGCTGCGAATTGTAGTAAGAGGCAAAGCGGTCGACTGTAAACGGACCCCACTTGACATTCAAAAGCTTAAAAACTGAAGGGTGAACCGACCAGTCATCTTTATCGACGACCCTGCTAAGCACGTCTGCCTTTTCGTTCTCTGAACGCGGTATCCATTGGGCGTCAAGAACAATCCCATTAGAAAGGCACATCTGAAAAAGATCCAAAGCGATCCGCTGCAAATGGGGCTTGGAACTACCAACAGCAACTATGCGTGCAGCACCCTGATTGTCGGTAAACACTTTCACCTTCTTGTTGCGTAACTGACCCAAATAAGCGATACAGACGTAGTAGATGGCTTTCAATTCCCTGTAAGTTGAACTCTGACCAATATCATCAACCGTCCACATACCACTAACCAAAGACCCGTCAAGAGATGCTGAATAGCCGCCAAAGGCTACGTCGCTAGTCGCTGGTGATAGCCAGATTTTAAGTCCCAAGTAAAAAACCAAGAACCTTCACTTAGAATTTGAGACAGGGAACGTAAATCTTCGTATTTAAACTTGGGTTTTGCCAAATATTCATTCACATGTCTTAAATCGATAACTAGGCGAAGTTTCTTCCCCTCAGCAACAGTAAGAGGATTGACGCAAAAAGGCGGTCTCTTATGCTCCACAATGCAGCCGTTATCAAGGAGCTCTAAAATGGCTTGATTGACAAATTGGGCATGCTTCAAGGCTGACTTATTGTTCTTCAAAAAACAACGTGGAGGATAATCTTGAAAAGGTAATCTATAACCTTCTGCGATGATATTAAGCGCAAACTGAGAAGCCTGCAAAGTTTCACTCCAAAATTTATAGCATTGCCTAATACGGCCTTTCACGCCATGACTAGAAATATTACCATTCAATTCATCTAAGTGAGTCGACAAATTAGGTAAAAAGGAATCATACTCAACTTCGTCTGCGTCTTCGGCTAGTCATTTATCACTGAACGTTTTGCTTGTTGAAGCAGAGGGCTTAGGGCACGAAGCATTCAAATGGCCAAATTCTCCACACTAAACATAGAAATCAAATAGCAAAATTAGTAACACAAAAACTTGAGTACGGTGTCGTATAGCGTTGGTTGACCCGAAGGACGAAACACGTGCAATTACTCCTATTTATACTACACCAACAATGACTCATTAAGAGACCATTAAAACAACAACTATTGTACACTATCAAAACAAATTCTTAACGAAACGTGCAGAAAACAAATATCAGCTATACTGCGTACCGCAGATATTTTCGTATTTCAATTGCTCTCTTACCAGTGCCCAGACTCCCCATGGTAATACCAATGCTCTCTAATAAAAGTGCGCGCGGGAAATGCGCAGTAGCAAGGGTCCGGAACAACCTTAAGCGTGCTAAAACTACGAGGCGAATTTTATTTAGTGTGCATTTGATTATGACTGAATTCAATGTCAGGATTAATATGCGCATTTGGTCTTGTATTTAAAGTAAAAATATCTAGGTCGTATAGACTATGAAGTTTATCTAGATACTTTTTTGTTGGTAGATTATTCTCAGATAGTAGATTGTTAAATTGCTGGTGACTAGTAACTATGTTAACGCCGCTATACGGCAGATCTTTAAATAAATCTCTAGTTAATTTGTGAATATTTTTGTTTATCTTCATATGGCAATATAGGATAGAGAATTAAGTTAGATAATATGACTTATCTGCAGATTGCAGTCAAAAGCCAGATCTTGTTGCCTTGTAGCATGTTTGGAGAAACCATCGTCAAGCGGCAGAGAATTAGTGAATTCGTCTCGCATTGATAAGGCTGGTTCATACTAGCGTCGGAATCGGAATCGGAAGCAGAAACAAAGGAAAAGACAAAAGAGTTAAGTCAAGCGTGTGACATAAGACATCGACATAAGCATCGCAAGAAGCATAAGACCAAGCATAAGCATAATCAAAGACAAAGGAAAGAACAAAGAAAAACACCTTCCTTTTGTATTCTAATCCCTAAATTCTTTGTTGTTTTCTTACGATTCCGATTCCGATTCCGACGCTAGTGTGAACCAGCCTTTAAGATAAACGAAGTTTTGTTTATTTAACTGAGGGGAGGGAGGGAGGGGGGAGGAGGGAGGGGGGAGGAGGAGGAGGAGGAGGAGGAGGAGGATAGGAAATGGCACTTAAGCTTAATCCCCCTATACTGACTTAACTTACTGTCTAATTTTATGGTTGTCTCCTTCCTTAGATGTTGATGAAAACTGGTGGAGCTGAATTTCATTGTGAACGAGCTGAACAAGATCATAAGATTAACATGATACCTCGGGATCCTTGTAACGTCAAAAGAAGAACTGGACCTTCTCAAATAAGTCAACCAATGGATGAACCTTCTGCATTAAGTGATCACATCCAAGCAGGAAACAGCACCCTATCATTAAATTTTAAACAAATAGGTGCTATTAAACCCACCAGGAACCCTTCTTCTTCAGATGATGATGACAGAGAAAATGAAACAAGCTTTGAAAATGAGTATGTAGCCAGCAACGGTTCTCCTGTTGAGAGTTTGGAATTTTATTCCTTGACTGAAGATGAGGGTGAAAAGTGCACATCACAAACATTCCACAACGATGGTAAAAGCACCTTTGAGACTTCGCCTGAGAAATCACAATTAGCCAGTGACTATCAACCAGATAACATTGAAAGCCAAGATGGTTGCTTTGCAGTCGTAAACAAAAATGATGAACTACAGTCACAAGATCACGGTACAAGATCTACTGATACAGTCAACCCCCTGGGCAAGCCAGTTCAGGGGAGAGAGGTAAATTTGTCAGTCATTCTGTTGTCACTGAAATGTTATATGATCATTTTTCAGTACACTAATATTATGGTTTGAGAAAAAAGATAATTCTCATCATATTAAAATATGGCACTTGATTGATACTTACTTTTGATCAGTAGCAAATAGAATTGCTTGCAGCTTGTTATGAATTTCTCCCATGATACAGGGGTTTTTGCAGCTAGTCACAATTGTTCTTTTGAGAATATTTTTTGAAATTGTCACATCGTCATTTCGGCTTCTCTCAGTTTGTTTTAGACTAGCTTCAAACTTTGCTTTGGAGTCATGGACCACAGGCAGCCTAGGTACAGCTCTCCTCAATATACAGCTTTAAAAATTAAAATTGATTGATAAAAGGAATATGTATGTGCAAATACATCAGTATTAAAAAAATCAAAGGATAAAAAAGTTGAGTGAATCCATCGGAGATATTTTGAACCTGCGACCTTCCACTGTGAACGTGATCACGAAGCCATGATAAATTATACAGGAGCTGGACAAGGGCTGTGTCATGGACGAACTTCAAATGCTTCGTAGTGCTTTTGTAAGCAGCTTATAATAATTATTGTTCAAGAATAGGTCGGTCGGTCGGTCGGTCGGTCGTTGGTTACCTCTTTTTAATCATACTGAAGATTCTCTTCTCTTGCAGAATGATCATGGTGTTTCAGGGTACGGAGACACTCTTGTAAAACAAGCGAGTCCCCGTGTGAGATACAATCCCCAAGTTAATGGTAATGGAGAAAACACAGAATATCAGCTTTTTGGTCAACCAGAAAGGACCAAAAATACCGATGAAGTCTATGCACATCATATTGGTAACCACAAGGATAAAATGGTTTTACCTTGTGGAAAGCCAGAAAACTTTGGTGACTACTTAGCATCTTCTTTTAAATTACCTTTTTGTAATTATAATGAAGGTTCTCTTCGGCAGAACGATCATGGTGTTTCAGGAAATCAAATTGCACCAGAATATATGTTACCAAGGAGTCCAAGGACACTAACAACCCATGTTAGTAATGCATACCCTGATGACTGTGCTCAGCACAAAAATGAGCGGTCTAATGAATCTTGGAATGTACTAAAGGATGACCAAGGAGAACAACCATCCACTGAGCCAATTGCATCTCCAATCCAGGAACATGTCAGTGACAGTAAAAGTTCGTGCCAACATTTTAAACGAGGTTGTGAAGTGTTTTTCCCATGTTGCAACATGTACTTTCCCTGTCATCACTGCCATAATGACCGTAAGAAGAAATCAGATGTTGAGTGTAAACAAACTGGTGAGAGAAAAGCAGCTGATGCGACAAAAATACGATGTCTAGAATGTTTCACTGAGCAGGGAATCACAAGTCACTGTGGATTCTGTAAGAAAAAATTCTCAGACTATTTCTGTGCTATTTGCAAGCATTTCACTGCCGATGACAAGAAACCATATCACTGTGAACCGTGTGGTATTTGCAGAATTCATAGAGACAACTCATTCCATTGTGATGTTTGTAATGTCTGTTTTTATCAACGACTTAAAGGAAAGCATAAATGTAGACCTGACTCTGGCCATGACGAATGTTGCATATGTTTAGAGGTAAGTCCATTGTTCTTAATTAACAAATAGCTTTTTCCTTTCAGTAATACATCACATAGGAAGGGCCGAGAGCATGAGAGAAGTGTCCGTAGTGTTGCTAAATTGTTAAATGATATATCCAAGGAAAAGCTAAGAGTTTGATTTTCCTCCACACAGAAATAAAAAGGGCGCGCGCCGTGGAGCTCACGCGACTCATCAGAACTTTGCTCCGTTCGGTAAAGAAGCATAGTTTTCGACCAACCACAGCATGGATGCTACGGGTCCACGAAACATATTGTTTCCCTCGGTCCCAGTAAATAAGTTTTTTGTTATATACCAACTGAACAACTGAAAGCAATAATTAAAGGCGCTACAATAAATGTCTTTATCCAAAATTGACTCAAAACTTGTCAACAAACTGACCTTTTTTAGCGCAAATATTTTTGGGAGAATTGCTGCATTTTGTTTGGTGGCATTCCTGGTTGATTGTCAATCTTTCTTTTAATCGGGATAAATTCTGTAAATTCGTCTTGACAATTTAGCAATGAACACGAGTTTTACTTTATGTCCGAATGAATGAATTTGCAAACGCGCGCTGCCTAAGCTCAATCAACTTCCGGTTTTATTACCGGTCAACAACATATTGTTGCCCATTGCCCAGGGAAACATCAAAACTTGTTCACTTTCACATGATAACCTCTCATCCAATCAGATCACGAGAAAAATGAACTTTGACAGTTGGTATATAACAAATGCTTTTGTGAGTCCCCGAGTGCCGTGCACATAAGATATCTAATAGTTGTTGTTTTCACCAGGATGCATTCAGTGGTTCTCAAGTGTTACCATGTTCCCATAAAGTGCATCGTGATTGCGCAGTAGCCATGTTGAAGAATGGAGTGTAAGTATCACTTTAGTATCATTATCATTATCAATATCATCATTCCCAAATCATAACAGGAACCATCACCTCTGTGGTTCCGGATTCGATTCCCGGACGGGGCATCACATTTGGTTTCAGTGTGCGAGCTCGTTCTCTCCTTTCATTCTCCAGGTCCTCCGGTTTTACTTCCTTAGTAAAAACGAACTAGTGACTAGAGAGTTACATGCATAAAATATTAGAATGTAGTGGTAGTGTGTGTGACAGTACAGTGTCCCCCAGTTAGTGCGCAAGCGCTACAAGACATTGGACGCTTAAGTAGACAGTAAATGTTTATTTTATAGTCAGAGTGATTGCAGAAAACCCGTGAAATAGTTGTTAGACTAATAGACACTGGTAAGCCTTATTCAGTACACACTAACTATTGGTGTACCTTATCCTCCATATTCTTCAGCTTATCTTAAATCAGTTTGAATGCACTGTGTGCAGAAGGGATTGATCCAGAATAATCCTTCATGGAGGGATGAGGCATTATAGAAATTCGACACTGAAGATCTAGAGGATAACGGAGGCTCCTGCACTCCTCCCCTAACTCCATCCCTCTCAAGAGACGATGTGCTTGGTGCTTAAAGTTATTTTTAGTAACAAGAAGTTGACGCCATCGCGCCAAGCACATCGCGCAGACATCAATCCAATCTCAGTGGTCCCTTGATCCCTCCGCAATACCATAGTCACAGCAACGCTTGATTTTGCATCGTGTTAAAGCCCCAATCAGAGAAAGTTTTGTCATAAACTTTCTCAGAAAAAAATAGTATATCACATATTTACTTCTTCGTTTGTTTTTACAGGAAAACATGTCCAATCTGTCGCTCGCCCATTTATCAAAACTAACCTGAGCACAACCGCTCTGATTGTTTCGGTTGCATCCTCGGAAATCCTGCCATTGCCAGAAAAACTGTTCTTGTAAACGCTCTGACAAGATCCAGAGGTCGAATCTCAACAGAAAACAAAAGACCAAGTTCAAACTAGCAAATGGTGTGGCTGCACGAATGATGGATAGCACTATCCGCTGGATAAATCCTTATCTAGTTGATACCGAGGAAATTTATTGTATGACGCAATCACTTTATCCACACATAAGGTTTTTGATTATCCAACCGATAGCGCTGGCCACTCGTTAAAAAAGAATTAGAAATAGGACTATCCCCTGGCTTGATAGCCAAACCAAATCTACGATACACAAAAGAGACTACTACAAAAAGAAGGCAGCCAAGTCTTTTGATAATAAGGACTGGTGAACATATAAGTTATTAAGAAACAAAGTTACACACCAGTCACGCAAAGCAAAATCATCGTACTATAGACACCATTTGAAAAATAGCATAGGAACCCAAGGAAAACCTAGAAAATTATCAATAATATTTTATAAAAAAAAAACGAAATTACAACACCGAAATTACTGATAAAAGCCAGATTGCTGATCTGTTTAACAACTACTTTTCAACCATTGGATCGAACATCGCCAAAGAAGTACCAAATTCATCAGCTTCACCTCAAGATTTTATCAATTTCTCAAATTCTAGCCGTTCTTTTTTACAACAATTTCTGAAAAGCATGTAGAGGAAATTATCGATGAACTCGATGGTAACAAAGCTGTGGGTCTTGACAATATGCAGTGACATAATTGTTCCTCATTTGACACATATCTTCAATCTTTGCCTAAAATGTGGCACATTTGTTGACGAATGGAAGAAGGCTATTATAAAGTTACCGCTATCTACAGGGGAGGGAGTCACTCAGATATGAACAACTATCGGCCCATCTCTGTTCTCCCCCCTAATTAGTAAGATCTTTGAAAAAATTGTTTTCAAACAGTTATATAGCTATCTATCCTCAAATGATCTCTTCCTAAAAAAACAAACTGGTTTTAGACCCGGACATTCTATAGTAACTTGTATGATAAGTCAGATCAATGATTGGCTTTTAAACATTGACAATGGACTGGTTAACGGAGTCGTCCAGGTCGATCTTAGAAAAGCCTTTAATACAATAACAGTAGACCACCATATCCTTGCTAATAAACTATCAGCACTTGGTGTTTATGACAAAGCTTTAGATTTCTTTAAATCCTACCTTGAGGGTAGGTTACAACAATGTTCGGTTAATAATGCAATTACTTCTACCAATAATATAATGCATGGTGTCCCCCAGGGATCTGTATTAGGACCCCTATTATTTGTAATATACATTAATGATTTACCCAATTGTCTTCAGCATACAAATGCAAATTTGTATGCTGACGACACTCAATTCTACACAGCAAGTGATGATGCTGACGAATTAGACAGTTATTTAGATGCGGACATTTCTTAGAGAGTGGCTTATTGCGAATAAATTAAGTCTTCATCCAGACAAGACTAAACTTATTAATATCAGTACCAGACAGAAGTTAGCGAATTTCTCCTCTGAAACAGGAATTTTTATTAACGATCATGAAGTTGTCCCTAGTGAAAATTGGAAATCTCTTGGTATCGTCTTGGACGAGAACTTAAACTGGAATTGCCATGTTGAACAATTAATCAAAAAAGTCAAATCTGCACTAAGTGCTTTAAGACGCGCTAAACCTTTTGTCACACGAGAGATCCTTATTCAAATCTACAATGCATTAATAGTACCTCGCTTTGATTATTGTGCTGAAGTATGGGGTGATCTGAATAAGAGTTAAGCTGAGAAACTACAAAAGTTGCAAAATAGAGCGGCTCGCATCATTAGTGGCGCTACTTATGAAACCAGATCGGCTGACATCCTCAAGTCTCTCGATTGGCACCCGCTTCACATCCGTAGAGACTTGCGGATGGCATGCATGATGTATAGGTGTTTTAATAATCAAGCACCTATTTCTCTTACAAATCTATTCAATAGACTATCAACATTCACAACCCACAATTTAAGGGGCTCAGCATCAAATTTCCATATTAAAGGTTTCAAGACCGAATATGGAAAACGAAGCGTTACATATAGGGGAGCTAAGCTATGGAATAGTCTTTCACATGATACTAAGTCTAAAGAAAATATCAATTCTTTTAGGAAAGCAGCCTTGAAAGACATAATATCACTCCATGAGAGGTTAAACTAGTTTTTTTCTTGGCATTGGCTTCACTTGTATATATTATATCTAGACTTTAGGTATAGTATAAAGAACGAGAGAGAGTGTTTTATCGGATATAAAGATCCGAGCCGTAGGCGAGGATCTTTATACCGATAAAACACGATCTCGAGTTCTTTATACGGCTTAAAAAACTCCAACACATATTAGAGTGGTTCTCTAAAAGAAATTCAAAAATATCTTCATTTATCTTGGAGAAAATCGAGGTTAAAGTTTATGTAAATTAGGCCGAATCTTTATCAGATTTAAAGACACTCGTCACGGTGGCGATTTTCATTGTGTTTGCCTTATGAATTATTAATGAGTTTTTTAATTAATATTAGATATTACTTATACTAGAATTAAGAAATTTAACGATATAAACTGAGCACGACGTTTCGGAGTCATCATGACTCCAAACATTATGTTATGCTCAGTTTATCTCGTTAAATTTCTTAATTCTCTGTATTTCAAAAACGTTATTGATTAAGATACTTATACTAGATTACAATAATTGTATTTTTATTCTATTTTTAATATACACGACTGCTATGTAAACCAGTTTTTTTAATTGTTTGCATTATTGTGTTTAAATAAAGTTTTTGTATTGTATTGTATTGTATGCAGCCGGCCGGAGCGCGGGGCGTGAATAGGAGATACCAGGAATATATCAAAAGATATGCCATCCTGTTCTTTTTAGGGATGACTTCATTTCTTTTCCTGTATTGGTGGTAGCCTCGATATGTGAAGTAGAATATTTGGGAACTCTTGTGATCTGTTGAAATACTTATACTTGATTGGTTGATAGACAGAACTAGCTAACCAATCAGGATTAAAAAGTTTAAAGTTGTGTTTGAAAAGCATACATATTGTGGAGTTCGAGTGGGGTGGCTCGTTCTCCAATGTTACATAAAATGCTTCTTTATGGAACACAAAATATTAACATGGGTTACAGTTTTTCATTTATTCATTCTTAAAACTATACCGTATTAGTTGACTGTTTCATGAGATATTTGATAGGGACTATACTACTCGCCATTGTAGCGCATCATAATAGGTTACAAGAGACCTTACTAAATAATTGTTACTTTTGAAAATTTACATGAAAAATGTAAAAAGATTTACTCGCTTACTTTATATTTATAACCTATTGTACATGATTTGTTATACACCTATTTCAAAAAAAAAAAAGGTTGTCACCGCTAAGAGCGATAGGCGATAAGTAATAGGTCATTCCAAGACCGCAAAGCACTATTGATTTCTTAATTAAGCCATCCTAAATCTTTCTTTGCACTCTTCCATCAAATATTTGGCTATTCATATGTAAATCAATTAGAAATCAATAGTGCTTTGTGGTCTTAGAATGAACTATTACCTATCGCCTATCACTCTTAGTGGTGACAACTTATTTTGAAATAGGTGTATACGTACAAAATGTTACAAGTTCTATTATTTCACCTAACTAGAAGCACAATGGTGCGTTTACTCGTGCCCAGGTAGAATTGAGCCTGGCGTGGTATGCAGTGCATCATAAAACATAACTGACCTAATCATCCAATCACATCATTAGATGTTGCTCTGAGGAAAAGGATGTCTGTGTATTTTTTAGATGCGCTTTAGTTTATAAGTCTTATTATTTCTTCATTTTTTGAAGACTGCAGAAAATGAGCTTGGGATACCTATTTGGCTGCTTCGCCGGCAAGCTAAATTTACATTTGAACTCATGGAAGTATCGGCCTCGATTCCTAAATTTCAAATGAAGAGGCTTAAATTTTGACTTGATTGAGACTCACGTGAAGCTGCTACAACGCAATTACTGTGTCCATGTTATCCATGTTAGTTTAGAACCGCTGTTGGTGGTTTCCTGCAATCATTCTTTTGAGAACCAAAAGATGGAGTACTCTTTAGGGTGAATCCATTTTCAAGCGAGTGGTCCAGAAGTACAACCATTATCCATTCTAATTGAGTGGATGCTTAGCTAGGGGGTCCATACTTTAAACTTAAACTTCTACTATACAGGCTCGTAACATGGTATATTTTCGTCCCACTGATCCCGGATTTTTACGGAAATTTTGATCCCTGAGCCCTAATTTTTAGAAATTTTTAATCCCTGATCCTTGGTGCAAATGTTGATCCCACTGACATTTTTTTCACATTATTTTTCCTTTATTGTTAACAAATTGGACGCAATGCTATAGCATTTCAAAATGCACAATATAATTGACACTTGCACGTCATGATATAACATTTACTAGTAAATAGAGAAAAATTTAACAAATTGAAGATGGCTTTGAGTTGTCTGTCCTCTTATTGACACACTCTTGACGTCATATGTTCAAATGTTCAAAATGTTCAAAACTCAAGTGGAAGCATGAGCGCAGCGTTTTATCCCTTGTTCTCTGTTGCCGTACACCTTTCATTTCTTTGCTCATTATAATCGGCATGTCATTAAAGCGTTTGCACTTCAAGTGTGACTTTCGGAGCCATTTTGGTGCCTTCAAACCCAGTTTTCGTGATGTGTATAAATGACTCCGTGGAGTAGTATAGAAAACGAACGACGACTGGTAGAGCTATAACTGCGCCCCAAAACGTTAATCATTTGAAAACTAGGTTCTTCCCTGTGTGGGTCCTGCATATGTGATTCGTTACGCTTCCTACTTCTTATACATAGTAAGGATAGTTAGTCTTTACTGAAATACAGGATTTTAAACTTTATAACTCCCTGAAAAACGTCTACAGAGTTATACGCAAGGAGAAATAAAACATTTTACAGCCTAGCATCAATGCTAGTACGACGGATATCCCATAGTACTGCTCATTGGTTCTCTTGAAAAATTAAAAATTAAAAAAAAAGTTTAAAAAAGTGCGACAAAAATAAAATATTTAGTAAAAATCCGCACACAGTCCGCACCGATAGAGCCATGATAGTCCGCAGTCCGCAACCCATCTTTCCTGCCGCTTTTTACAGCCAAGATATATTAAATTGCTCTCACAAAATTTTCGTCAAACTTCGAGGGTATCGAATCGAAGTCTTGATTTTTCGCTAAAGAACTGTCTCAGAGTCTCGAAGGTTGTAAACAATGGAAATCAACAACAACAACAACATCTCGGGCTTACAAAGATATACCTTGCCTCGCGGTCTCACTAATTTCGACACTCCTTGACCGGTATCTCCCAGAGCCTTCTAGGTATCTCCAATATGAGGGGCACATGGAGGATTGCCAAAATCCGCAAATCCGCAAGAAAAATCGGTTGAAACCGCAAATTCGCTTGGGAAATTGATTAAAATCCGCACGTGTCATTTCTGTAATAAAACAACTTGAAAACTACTATATTTGCAAAAGAATTTTACAACAAATGCTTACTTATACATTTGCATTGCCATGCTTTGATACAAAGTTTGTTCCGCAACTCTACACATGTCTACATGAACTCTCTAAGGTAGTTACTTCAAAGCTGTATCTAGATCTCTGAGATTTGCTGTGCCGTAAGTGACAAGCTTCAGTGAGGCGATTGGGATCCATGTGGAGTTTACAGTAAGTTTAGCTATCAGCGATTTGGGTCAGCAAGAGTCTGACAACAAATAGGTCAACAAATCTCAACTCTGCCGGGTCACTTAATTGCCAGGCAAACCTCAAATTTAACTATTCAACTTACAGTTTTACGATCGTGGCTTTCCTCTGTTTTCTTCTTCTTCCTCATACTTCGAAAAAGCCAGCAGAAACGAGCTCAAAATTAGCTCGCTAAAAATTAGCTCTTGAGTTGTGTTTCGGCTCCTGTCAGCTCATTACTTAACTACTATAGTGTCACATTACATGCTAACATAAAACATTATCTGGAATATGATGCTCGTCATTTTATGCTCGAACGCACACGCCAGTAACAACAGATGGAAGCGCAGTGGAAGTAACAGTGAATTAAATATCTTTCTAAAAGCAATATTTTTATGCATGATTTCGGCCAGTGACAAAACTGAGCTGATTCCTGATCCCGACCAAATGTCCCTGATCCTCGATCCCAACCATTTGATCCCTGAGCCCTGGCCTCTGATCCCTGATCCTGGCCATAATTTGGGGCTTGATCCCTGATCCCATATACCATGTTACGAGCCTGTAATACAGCATGTAATGTGGCCTCATATTTATGTCATAGTTATATAATAATTGATAGTAACAATGCTACTCCCTATTGTAGTACATTGTGTAATTTTACAAATTAAGATAGATGCTACAAAATGATTGCTACTTTTGAACATTGAAATGAAAGATGTAAATTATTAAGGTTTAACATTTACCTACTTTATATTTATGAAAATATTATACATGAATATTTTTATATCTATATATGTAAAAATGTTACAAGTTGTATTATATTGCATAATAAAATATTTAAAATATACATGAATTGTATGTGTGTGTGTATGTACACTTTTGGTTTTGGCAGATGTCATCTAGTTCCATCTAGGATGGCGGTAAGAAAAATCAAATGATTAAACTGAACCCCATTAAGAACCCATGTCTGTAAGGGCAGAGTGAGTAGTCAAGAAGTCACCACTGCATAATATAAATGAATAATATAAGTCACAGTAGACAACTTGTCACGTGACAGGAGTTTGAACTGTTCATTTGGAAAATAAGGTATGAGGGCTGCTGGTCCAGGTGGCATTCTTGATATATTTCTCAATATATGTGAGAATTATAGCAAATGAAACAAAGTTGGAGATGAATAATTGATATATTTTTTACTTTATTCCAAATTCATTTGCAAACATTACTAATGTATGTACAAATGCAGTTTTAATTTTAGACCGATTCCTTAAAGTGCCTATAAGCCCTAGTGAAAATGTATATTTTTTAAAAGTTGAGTATCTTGGGGAAATATAATTAAAGCGACATCAAAGATGTAAGGTTTTTTCCATTGTATCTGTCTGTTCAAAGCTGTCGCTCCAGACAAAAATCCGCGTTCTTTGGAAGGCTGGGACGAATTTGGTTAATAATAAACTCATTTGGTTGATAATAAACTTTGACATTGTGACGTAATGTAAGGCATATTGTGACGTAATGTCAGGAATCACGGCATTTAGACTCAAAGAAAGAGCTGAAAATAGCTATATCAAAGTATAGAATTTGAAGCAGAAGTTAAATATAGTGTATACCAACAACAATATACAAGGATATTAAGAGCTTGTAGCGTCTAAATTAAACTTCATTCCTGGGTCTCAGTCTCCCAGAGTTCTCACAAATTTTTCCACAGGATGCCCAAAATGTGCTTTTTCTCCAACTTTGCAGCGGTTTTTCCCGGTCAACAGAAATTGAAAGACCCACTTTTCAAAATATTTTTGTTTGATGGGCCAAGTTCTTTTGAGAGAAATTATTTCTGGCCAGACTTTATAGGCACTTTAAGTTGGTCTGTTCCTTCTCAGTTGGGCTTCCTGTGGTGGTCACATGAGCAGAAACTACAGCTTATTGTGTAACTCCCTATTCAGTCTCAAAACTACTGTACATTTTCTTATATAACTAACTACTTTTAAGGTGGCTCGACTGGGTTTTGTTTGAGGCGCACCTCCGCTGTTTGATCGCAAAATGCGTCGCGGCAAAAAACCTAAGTTCAAAAAAAATTCCACAACAAGTCTAGAGATAGATTAAAGTTTCTTTTGACGTTTAAATCATTTTGATCGGAGTTTTCAATAATTTAAAGTGGCGCCATGGCGATTTTCATAAACCTGATTTTTTTGGAAAAACTAGATCTTTGTACAAAACCGCATTTATTGGTTCATAAAATTGGGATCAAGTTCTGCACTCTTACTCAGCTTCAACGATTTCTATGGAAGCGTTTTTGAATAAAACACGCTTGAACTTATATGCATCAAAAAAGTAAACAATTCCAAGCATTCAGTATACTTGGCCGAAAACCTTACTTTTAGGTCTCGGAAAAAGCTTTTTTTGAGCTCATATCGTCGACACATTCAATAACTGTTCGTTTGGAAAAGTAGAACAAAATTACGCCGTACGATTTTGAGAAATATGAAGTTAGGTCAAGTTGATAGAGGTGCGCCTTTTCATCTTTTGTTTATCATTTCACTTATCTTTATAAAAAGCTAGAAAACTTAAAATTCGCTCGATATTTTTTTTTTCTAACTTCAGTATAAGCATTTTCACCAAGTTGTCTCTTAATCCTACACATTTCATGGCCATTGAAGCATTGTAAGATATCCAAAATAAATTATAAAAACGTAAATTTTTAGGCCGCTTACTTCGCGTTGACGATGTTTTGGTCGTCAAGCATCTCCATTGTCCAGTTTTTTTCTGAACTTGTGAATTCCGATTCCGCTTGTTGCACTCATCCTTTGTTATTTTAATACAAGCCATTGAAATTGCTGTTTCAAATTATCATACTCGTAGCCACTTGGAAGGTTTACAAAAGGCAAACAAGAGTGGCATATATCGGAATTCACAAGTTCAGAAAAAAAACTGGACAATGGAGATGCTTGACGACCAAAACATCGTCAACGCGAATTAAGCGGCCTAAAAATTTACGAACAGTTATTGGATGTGTCGACAATATGAGCTCAAAAAAAGCTTTTTCCGAGACCTAAAAGTAAGGTTTTCGGCCAAGTAAACTGAATGCTTGAAATTGTTTACTTTTTTGATGCATAAAAGTTCAAGCGCGTTTTATTCAAAAACGCTTCCATAGAAATCGTTGAAGCTGAGTAAGAGTGCAGAACTTGATCCCAATTTTATGAACCAATAAATGCGGTTTTGTACAAAGATCTAGTTTTTCCAAAAAATCAGATTTATGAAAATCGCCATGGCGCCACTATAAATTATTGAAACCTCCGATCAAAATGATTTAAACGTCAAAAGAAACTTTAATCTATCTCTAGACTTGTTGTGGAATTTTTTTTGAACTTAGGTTTTTTGCCGCGACGCATTTTGCGATCAAACAGCGGAGGTGCGCCTCAAACAAAACCCAGTCGGGCCACCTTAACCATCCTTAAAAAGCTGTTTTATTAGTTATTGCATTTTAATACTTGGAAATTTACTATTGCATACTATTGTGTGACTTATTAGCAAACTAGTCATTGTTTATGTAATATTTCAAGTCCGACAATGAGGACTGGACGGGATTTCAAGTCCGCGCAATTAGTTCCAGTCCGAGGCGCAGCCGAGGACTGGAACTAATTGCAAGGACTTGAAATTCCGTCCAGTCCGAATTGGAGGACTTGGAATTACTTCTCATCCTCATTAATTATTCGGGAGGGAAAAATGATGAGGAAAATAAAATCTACAGGAATATATTGGTTTTATCATTTGCGACGGCTACTTCATGCATGATTTCAGATTTACATAATTTCGAATACATTGGGCACTAATTATTGTTCTCCAATACCCAAACGGGCATTTGAAACAAAAGCTATTCAATTCTCTGTCTGCTGTTTATTTCAATCCTAATGAGCTTCATTCATAACATTTAAAATTATTTTATCCTCCGAAACTTCGTATCGGAAAGTCAGTAGTGCAATGGTTTAAGGTGGCTGGACCCTATTTCGCCAGTGCGCGGGTAGTCGAATTGAAGCGGCTATTAATTGCGTTACAGAATTAAGTTGACCAAACTTTTTACGCACACCTACTACAAATGGACCAAATTTTATAATGATGCTAGTTTGGTTGAAATCGGAGCTTTTTTAACATCGAAATTGTTATACACTTGATTTGAAATTTTGCCAATTTTCTCAAAATCCTGACCTCGACGAGCAAAACGATTTATGAGACTTTGTAAATCAAATGTTTGTCTATAATGTGAGAGCGTTTCAAGAAATTCTATTAAGCCGATTTTGAGTAAAAACGGAGCAATTATTTTACTTTGAAGAAATTTAAAACCGCGGGTGCTCTACTAAATTAATTTTATAACAATAATTTTCCAAAGAAAAGTTGCAATATTTTTGGTTCCAAATAATACCAAGGCATGGTTCTTTATTTTGTGAATATGTCATCGTATTTGCAGTTTTTGATCGCCGTTGAGACGACTGTACGTAAAGCACTAAATTGCTGCGTTTATCTCGGAATTTCGACATCCACGTTAATAATACTGGTTCTTGAAAACTAGTAGATGAATTTTTTTTTATTTCTCGATATTGAATATTCAATCCTTTACCAGTAAGGTGTGTAAATTACAAAGGCATTGAAGTTTTTTAAGAACATTAAATAATTTTTTAAACATTGCCATATGTGCATCTCTATTCTCCGAGTTGTTGCCGGTGTTTGATTATGCATGCCTGCATGCGTGTCGCTTTGGCACCTCGTGCAAAAAATGCAAATACATGGAAGTCTTCCAAGTTACCTGGACTGGTGAACTACTTTTCTTCGCCTTTTTAGCCTTTAATGTGTTTTCCTGCAATATTTCACTTCTCCGTTTTCTTTTTGTACAAGGAAATACCATAGTTCTAGAAACTGTAGTAAGGAACTGCTACGTACAGCGTTACTCTGGATATCACTGGCGTGACTTTCCATGTATATTTGCATTTTTTGCACGAGGCGCCAAAGCGACACCCATGCAGGCATGCATAATCAAACACTGGCAACAACTCGGAGAATAGAGATGCACATATGGCAATGTTTAAAAAATTATTTAATGTTCTTAAAAAACTTCAATGCCTTTGTAATTTACACACCTTACTGGTAAAGGATAGAATATTCAATATCGAGAAATAAAAAAAAATTCATCTACTAGTTTTCAAGAACCAGTATTATTAACGTGGATGTCGAAATTCCGAGTTAAACGCGGCAATTTAGTGCTTTACGTACAGTCATCTCAACGGCGATCAAAAACTGCAAATACGATGACATATTCACAAAATGAAGAACCATGCCTTGGTATTATTTGGAACCAAAAATATTGCAACTTTTCTTTGGAAAATTATTGTTATAAAATTAATTTAGTAGAGCACCCGCGGTTTTAAATTTCTTCAAAGTAAAATAATTGCTCCGTTTTTACTCAAAATCGGCTTAATAGAATTTCTTGAAACGCTCTCACATTATAGACAAACATTTGATTTACAAAGTCTCATAAATCGTTTTGCTCGTCGAGGTCTGGATTTTGAGAAAATTGGCAAAATTTCAAATCAAGTGTATAACAATTTCGATGTTAAAAAAGCTCCGATTTCAACCAAACTAGCATCATTATAAAATTTGGTCCATTTGTAGTAGGTGTGCGTAAAAAGTTTGGTCAACTTAATTCTGTAACGCAATTAATAGCCGCTTCAATTCGACTACCCGCGCACTGGCGAAATAGGGTCCAGCCACCTTAAGGCAGTGGGCATTAGGCGGAAGGTTGGGAGTTCGCTTCTTGAGGTGAAATTTGTCATAGATTTTTTTCACTAAATTCTAAACATAGTTTACCATTTCTATTTGTTTATAAGAATTTCAATAACTTGGACTTTGAAATTATCTGATAAATTAAATCAGTAGGAGTAACTGGAATAAAATTAATTCAGTCCTAGGACTTGAACAAAATTAATTCAGTCCTAGGACTTGAACAAAATTAATTCAGTACGCCTAGTATAGACTTCCTACGATTTCCAGTTACTGCACGTGGTACGAATTACGAACAATGATTGGCCAGATACCTCGTGAATAATTAATGAGGATGAGAATGGTTGTTGCTTGATGTATAGACACCAGTGTATAGTTTTGAGAATTTATAGTTTATATAATATAATATGTTAACTAAATAATGTAATCTTTTTCTCTATGGGTCTTCGACACATGTGACATTCCCGTAATGATTGACAGCATTCACTACATGTGCTGTGCCCACAAAGAAAGACAATATTACGTTTGTTGTCCATGCATATTGCACAGATCTGTTCTTCCTCCATCTCTTTAACTTTAGCTTGCAAGTACACAAGCGAGTCCATATTATAGCCATATTTCTGCTCATCTGACTTGCTTGTTGAAATATCTTGGGGAAAGAAAAAAAGGTTAGTATGTTACTGGGAGCCATGCCTGTTCTAAAACAAGCAGAATAAGTGGGTGGTGGGTGACGTGCATGATGTGACTTGCGCATGATGAGTGACTCGTGTGTCATGCGTGACAGCCATGTGATTACACACACATTTGTAACAGTTTGCATCGATTTTGGAATATCTTTGAAGGGTACAAATATCTCTAGACTAAATAATGAATTCTTTCTCGTTCAGGAAAATCCCCAAATCAAGCCCTTATCAGGGTCAACATTGAAGTGCTTACTGGGTGTGGCATAAGACATGCCAACAAATCTTTTTTTTTTTTGTATGTGTGTGCTGTGAACTGGAAATTTGGGATTTTTGCCAGACTTATTTCTGCCTGTAAAGGTACACACATCCCTAAGATTTCTCAAAATAGTCAACAAACAAAAATGCTATAATAGTGTTCATTCAGGCTATGAAGAACCCCAAGTAAAAAGCTTGCTTGCAAAGGCCATCTGGGTAATTTTGCACATGACCACAACACAGATCTAGGCTTGATCTACCACAGGTAGCCCAAGCTAATATTTACAGTACCTGTGATTTTCTTGTTCTCTATAACTTTATGGCATACAATACATTTCTTCATTCGAGCACAACATTCTGAGAAAAATATATTTGAGTTAAGTCTAAGAATCGGGCACTAAAAGCAATCTGTTGTTTACATACCTGAACATGCTACTTGATGTAAACAGGGTTCAAAAACAACATTAGCAGTTGATTCTTCACAAACAACACACTCTTTCAGAGAGGAATTGTCTAGTTTACTGACGCTCTTAATTGTTGCCTGATAAAATAAAGCAAATCAATACAAACCATACACTATAATTTATCTTAAAACCAAGCTATATTGGTTCCACTTTTCAGTCAAAGACTATGCACTTTTTGACTGGATGGGAGGGCTGGATGGGAATATTAATATTTGGCTTGAGGAAAGGACAGTACAGAACAAGACTAGCAAGGTTCATACAGAATAAACAAGAGCCAAATATTTTATCATATGACTCTTTGGGGCAACCACTCCCCGTGCTTTCAAAGTAAAATAAATGACCTAGTACTAGTAAAGGCCCTGGTTTTACTGTACCTTACACTGGATGCAGGCTTTAAACATGTGACTACATGAATAGCAAACAACACTGTCACCACATGGTTCAAATTTACAGTCAACTGTCTTGCCACACAATCGACACGCAGTTGTCGTCTCTGCAGAAGCAGAAGACATGGCTGCATTCTCCTGAGGTGCACTGGAAGTATTTGGTTCAGGCCTGTTGGGAAAACAAGTACATTGTTTTAGAATATGATAATAATAGTTATGCCCTAGTAGATCATCAAAGAACCATACGCCCTTTGTGTTGTAATTTGCAGCATCAATATGCTTTAATCATCATCATCACTACACTACAAAATCTGCCCAATAATTACAGATACTTGCACAGTTCTGATGATCTGTTCAGATTTTGGTTCATTCTTTGTTAGCCTTCTGATAAGAAGCCTTCACTCATCTACATTAATCATCATCATGATTGCTATCATCATCATCATCATCATCATTGCCATCAATATCATCATCATTTACGAAGGAAGCAGATAGCCCACAGAGAGCCCAACTCAATGCAAGTACTTTGAATTCCTGGAAACCATGTGATCAGCCAGGCTCTGCTGCTTTGTTTCAATAAACTAACTCAACCAAATAACATCATAGGCCAGTTGTATGTATCATGTACACTTACATTGGATGCTGGTCTGTAGAAGTAGCTGTGGTTCTAAGCCAAGATGACATTTCTTCATCACGGCAGAGATCTGCAGGGGTTTTGTTGTCATGGTTATGAAGTTTTGTATCTGCTCTGTGTTCCACCAATAGCTGGATGATACTAGAGTGTGACGTATCACCCTTGCAACAAACAAATGGTTAGTAACACCTCTAGAATACAGACACCTCTAGAATACAGACACCTCTAGAATACAGACACCTCTAGAATACAGACACCTCTAGAATACAGACACCTCTAGAATACAGACACCTCTAGAATACAGACACCTCTAGAATACAGACACCTCTAGAATGCAGACACCTCTAGAATACAGACACCTCTAGAATGCAGACACCTCTAGAATGCAGACACCTCTAGAATACAGACACCTCTACAGTACAGACACCTCTAGAATGCAGATATCTCTAGAATATAGACACCTCTACAATACAGTCACCTCTACAGTACAGAGAACAAGTTGATGGTTCTAACCCAAAAGGGAGTATGTCATTCTAGATTTCTATCTTGCACAAATGCTCACTTACTGTGTTACTGTGGTTGAAAGCTGCCACATGCAAGGGCGTGTCTCCAACATCATCTTGTATATTAGGGTTAGCATTGTATTCTAGTAATACTTGTACTATTGGAGTTTGTCTTTTTTCTGCTGCTAATAACAGTGCAGTTTGATGTCTTTCATTGATGGCATTGACCTGACAACCAGTCTGAACAGAGACACAATCACCTTGGTAACACTCATCTAGTAACATCACTATCATTGTTGGTGATTGTCTGCATTTAGCTGTAACATTAATATACTTCACTGATGCCAACACTGGATATAAAAAAGACCCAATTTGATTTTTTTTTCTATTAATGTTTTTTTATGAATGTCGAATGCCAGGACATTCCTACAAATTAATTCTACTCTTTCTCAACATGTATCTACAACATAACACACAGACAAACAGATACCAAATATAGTTTCTTACCCATGAGAGTAAAGCTTCCACCAATCCTACATGACCATTTAATGATGCTAAGTGTAAAGCTGTAAACCCATCATCTTTGAGAGAGTTTAGTAAAGCTGGACACTTGTTCAAAAGTGTAATTAATGCCCTGAAATGAGAAACAAATTATTGTTATTACAGAGCAACCCCTGCTTCACAAAGCCTAGTAAAAGCACTTTTATAATAATAATAATAATAATAATAATAACTTTATTAACATCTCTAAATCTTATAGCCGGGCACAGGTGCCCTACTAATCGTTCTTGTTTCACATTGTTCTTGTTTCACATTTTAGGAAAGAATATGAGTAAGGCTGTCAACTCAACCTTGATAACTCAAAACTTGTTTACTTCTCTTAAGAGCCCAAGTTCCCATGAGTCGACAGTTGCTTTTCTACTCACTGCTGTCGTCCTTTTAAAGCAGCTCTATGCACCACATTAAACCCTTGTCTATTGACAATGGATAAATCACATCTGTTACTGTTTACAAGCATGCTGACGATCTCTTCTTGATTATTGGTTATTGCACTGTGTAAGGCAGTATCTCCTGATGAATCCTGACAGAAAAATTACATTCACTATCACAAATGAAATTATAGCAACCCAAGAATAATATAATAATAATAATATAATATTCTTATATAGCGCATATACAGGTCTGTTCTAGGCTCTGTAAACAAAAACAAAATCATAAATAGGGGTATAGAATGGTAAAATCCGAGCCTCGCGAGCTTGCGAGCCCCTTGTTTTAAAATCCGAGCCCGAGCCTTTGGTTAAAATAGAAATCCGAGCCCGAGCCTCTGTGTTTTAAAAATTCGAGACTGCGGGACCTTAAAATGGTATGAAAATCCGAGTCCAAGTCGCTAAACTTCTTTAACAGGCTAAAACGGCTGATAATGCGTCATTCAAAAACAAATTATTTCTGGTCTGTTCAACCTCCGTTAGCTAAGTATCAATTATCGCTTGCGTAGATCTTCTACTATGCTACTGCAAACCTGGTTTGAATTCAAAGATTATCAACTCATTCACGTGTAGTACGTAGCATCGTTCATCGTGGCAGCGCGTGCCATAAAGCAGTAGAGTTGTTAGAGTATATAGCTATACCCTTGATGCCTTAAATAAGCTTTATATTCAAGACATCTTTGGTTGAGTTGGTCTTCATTAGAACAATTACGCTTAAGTCTCAGAGCTACCCCGTAGGGAATAGAGGTCTTGCAATGTTTAGGATGAGAACTAGAGTAAGGTAAATTAATTTATTTATTTATTTATTTTTTTTATTTATTTATTTATTTATTTTTTTTTTTATTTACCTTACTCTATTCCAAATTCATTTATTACATTTTTATCATTTTGTATTTAGTTTTATTTATATTTTATCTGAAGAAGACCGAAGGGTCGAAACGTAATTAAAGTTTTTATCTACATGGATTGCTAGAAGTTGCTTGGTTCACCTTCACCCTCTATTCAATTTATGAATATATTTTTTTTTCAGTATATACACCTAACCAAAAAAACTCTGCAACTTTAATGTATATATAAAATATATTTTAACTTTTGATGAAATTATGGGATGGTGCCCAAAACATATTGATGGTAAAGCCCTGATACCTGACAATCATGAAAATATATTTTGAAAGTCATCCCATAATTTCTTCAAGATTTATGATATATGTTATATGTATATTAAAGTTGCAGAGTTTTTTTGTTTAGGTGTATATCATATATTTATATATAATATATATATACTGACTTTACAAAAACAGATATACTAGATATACTACTATATAATATATATACTGACTTTACAAAAACAGATATACTTATACAACAAAGTTAATTTTTGGAAATTATTTCATTTCTTAATTGAAAACATTTACTAATAAATTTGGAGATGTAAAAAATTATACTTTCATTATTAGAATTAAGTAGTCATTGTACAGAGGTGGTCATTGTACAGCTAGGTGGTCATTGTACAGAGGTGGTCATTGTACAGAGCTGGTCATTGTACAGAGGTGGTCATTGTACAGCTAGGTGGTCATTGTACAGAGCTGGTAATTGTACAGAGGTGGTCACTGTACAGAGGTGGTCATTGTACAGCTAGGTGGTCATTGTACAGAGCTGGTAATTGTACAAAGGTGGATATTGTCCTAACCAAAAAGTATATAGAATTTAATGGATAAACTTTATTACTTAAATGGCTAATATATAATACCTGTATATTGACATTACAGTCCCCATTAATCAGGGCGTGTACCACGTTATCATGTCCTTTGTTCACTGATATATGCAGAGCTGTTAGGTTATTGTTGTTCATTGTGTCAACATTGGTTCCATGTTGAATAAGAGCTGTGGCAACTAGTGGTTTGTTCCTATGACAAAGCAGTACTCCAATAGAGAACAATGCATGGTACAAAGAACCAGTCAATGCAAGGCCCAATGTCATAATCCAATATCTTATTCCATTTTCAACTTTTTTTTCATCAACTCAAAATGTTTGTTCGATCCCTATCTTAGTTTCTGTCTTTCATTTTTTTCTCCCTGTCTTTTTCTTTGTTCTGTTTTTCCTTTCTCTAAAACTTTCTTGCTTGCTTGCTCTTTTCATTTTTTAATTGTTCCCTCCCTCCCTCCCTTCCTTCCTTTTTCCCTCCCTCCCTCCTTTACTTTCTTTCCTTCTCTCTCTCTCTCTCTCTCTCTCTTTCTTTCTTTCCCTTCTTGTTCATACGACACTCACCCAAAGGCAGCATAGTGGAGTGGTGTATCTCCATCGTCATCCTGTTAAAAGTAAATGGTATAAAGTGAGAGGAAGAGTTTAAATGAAACAAAGTAATAAGGTTAGTCAGTAGGTCATTTAGTGAGTTGGCCCGCTAGTTAGTCAGTCAGCCAGTCTGCTATCATCAGCCAGTCAGTCAATCAATCAGTTAGACAATCAGTCAGACAATCAGACAGCAAGTCCAACAATCAGTCAGTCCATCAGTCAGTCCATCAGTCTGTCAGGCAGTCAAGGCAGTCAGTCAGACAGACAGTCAGTCAGTCAGAAACTGATTTTTACCTTAGTATTACTATTAGCTCCATATTTCAGCAATAACTTGACAATATCAACATGGCCCTGATGACTGCTAACATGAAGGGCAGTTTTACCTAAGTGTTTCTCATTCACCTAAAAAACATAAAAGTATATATTCGATATGCCATTACCATTTATCAGTTCTCCCCTGGCTGAATCTTTCTGACTAATTAAACAAGTATTTACATAGATGACAGAGAGTTAACTGAGTGGAAACAGACTCCAAAAAATCCAAGCCCCAAACAGGATTTGAACCTGTGGGTAGTATACCAGTGATATGCTAACTGAAGGCTGTGGGTTCAAATCCTATCTAGCCAATCTACACTCAATAAACTATCCCATATAATTTTCTATAAATGCCTTTCTGAGTGACTAATGATCTAGTATATATTACATGAAAACATAAAGTTCAGTTAAACCTCCCATATGATGACACCCTTAGGCCTAGGAATGGGTGTCTGTTTATGAAAGGTGTCCACTGGAGAGACTAAAAATGTATGACTTTGTCAAGAGAATGGTCTGAGGGTTGCTGTCCGCTTATTGGAGGTGTCTTAATTGAGCTGTCATTGGAGGTTTCAGTGTAATCAAACATGTATTGCAATATGAACTACTTACATTGTATTAACCCTTTGCAAAACATAGCCCCTTTAGAAAACATAGCCCCTCAAAGCATTTGAAAGTTCTCAAAGTTGAGGAAAATATCCCATTAACAAAAACCTAACCCTAAACCTAGCCCCAAGGTATTTCATACCATAAAAGACAAAAGATACTTGCTAATAATTTGACTTGAAACTGTAGTCATCTTTACCTTGGTGGGTTCAGCTGACAGAATGTCTCTTACTTTAGTGTACTGTCCTTGTCCTGCAGCTAATATTAACTTTGTGGTAACTTCATCTCCAGATAGCTTCATCTTTTCAAGCTGTGTTGGTAATGCTGCAAAGTGACATGTCAATAAATTAGATTACATGTAAATGTTAATGATAAGTTGTAAGTCTTAAAGGATGCAGGCACACAGTGCAACATTTCCTGCAATGTTGTCTGTGCAGAATACAGTTGAAACCAGTTGTGCAACATTGTGCACAATGCAACATAGTTGCTCTAGATGTCCACCTATGCATTGTTATGCACAATGTTGCAGAAATAGTAACAGAAGTAGAACTTGTTCCTAAACCTGCAACTGTTGCACATTGCACACAACATTTGCAGGACATATCATTGGTGCAACTGTGTTGCATGCAGTGCTGCAGAAAATGTTGCATCCTGTGTCCAGGCCTTAAGAGTAAGAGAATACAGCATTCATCTCAAGATTGTTTGCTTCAGAGACAGACATAGTCTTACTGCTGTCAGAGGGTCAAAACCCCATCACCAAAGGAGAGTAGGACAGACGGGGATAGTTCTTTGAAATTGAGTCAGTTTTACTAATGCTCATGATCTCAAGTATGTCTTGAAATCTTGGTTTTGGGGAAATTCGGCATCTTAGAGTACTCTGGAAAAATTTGTTAGAAAAGTTTATTGTCAAATACTCATTACAATTGAAGCATAAGAACAGTATCAGGCTTGTTTTTAAAACAGCTTTTGTATGATAGGGAAAATGGCAAAGTCACAGTCAGGCACTGTCACGGAAGGTATTTTGGATGTTTTTAACATTGGAGCAATTTTGTATGACTATGGTATGGTTGCAGCAGAAATTTTGAATGTTTTTATAGACACGTCATGGCACTGACACGATCACAGTACTTATAATAAAACTGCATTAGATAAACCCTCACCTTCAGCTGCTGATGAGGTAGAACTAGTAGATGGACAAGCTGTGTCTTGTGTAAAAGTGAGCTGGGATTGTCCAACTGTCATGGTAGTTTTGTTTATTTTAGTAAGTACAGCTGGATTCATTGTCCACAAAGTATTCCCGACGCATACTTGAACATCACCATCTGAATAGATCCTTTGGACTTTACCTTCTTTGCCAAGAATCTTAGAATCAAGAATTACAATAAACAAATCAGAAAATACAGAATCTGCTTGAGTGGAATTGAGCCAATTGACTTTCCAGGTGCATATAACAGAGTGGGGGACAGAACTAATAGAAACTTTAAAAATGACAAACTAAAAAGATAGGAGCACTCACATTTTTCATGCTGTCTGTCCATTCACCATGACAAGCCTGTAGTTTCTTCACTAGTTCATGATTATTTAATATACACACATTATCATTGACTTGTAGTTGATGCACCTACCATCAAATAACAATGTCATCAACACAAATCAATACCAATCTTGATGGTGGTGGCAATTTGAAAGAAAATGATGATGATGATGAGTCAAGTAACAGAGAACATCCAAATTGTATTTTCATACAAAATCCCAAATTTCAGACAAATAATACATTGTGAAGTCTGTTGGTGCCATCTTTTTTGTCACACATGCAAACTATTTGTAATGTTAATTCTTAACACATTACATGTATTCAATATTTCAACAAGTACTTTACCTTGGTCAATGCTAAGGGGTTAACAAGCATTTTTCCTGACAGACGTGACACAGGAAACTTAACAAGCACACCTTGACTACTAATGGACAGAATACTGCCTGTTAATCCAATGACCTGCAAAAACAAAACAAGATTTAAGTCTAGGATAAAACAAACATTCCAATTGGAAAAAAGACTTGTGGCACATGCAGGCTCTATAAGAGTGGACAGCAAGCCTGGGGACATTTTTAAAATACATTTTTAAACATGTTTCTCTTAATTAACCCTTAATTCTTAATTCACTTATCTTGTGCTATCTCCCAGCATGTTCATATCACAGTTAACAGGGCCACTTGCACATGTTTTAGTACAATAAATATAATTTATAATACAGATGTAAGTGTGTATTATAGATGCCATAATAATGTACAGTATAATCTGAATTGTTATTACTTGACATTATCATCATCATCATTACTATAATCAATATTTATCACCATCAACAACAAAACAACAAATCTTACTTCTTTCATTCTGTCATCCCATCCACCATATTCTCTCTGAAGTGATTTCAAGACATCAATATCAAGCAATATTCTAACTTTATCTCCAACTTTAAGCTTTGCTTCAGGAGAAGCATCTTGTTGCACATCTCTAGATGCAGACATCCTGGTAGTACTATGAAAACCAAGTTTTGGAAGGTGATCTTTATAGTAGAACCCTGCATCTGCTGACGTAACAGCTAGAACATCAACCTACAAAATAAAGCAAATTGTCAACATATCTTCGTTGTAGTAGCATGCAGGAATAACCAGATTATAAGCAGTCTCCAGCAATGTATACAAATTGTATTAACATGATTTGGCTTGATGTACGTAGGTTGCTGACATATAATCACTCTTTTAAACACTCAAAAAAATGTACTAATCAGCCTCCCCTTGGTACAATGTACATGTATTTGAAAGTTTTTTAGAGCTAGTAAGCAGAGAGAAGAATCCTAACCATCTAACAAGGTAAATGAAAAGAAGAGTTACCTACATATAACCTATATTACAGCAGAACAATTAACCCTTGTTTAGGTTCAATCATCCATGAATCAGCAACAGAATTTTTTCAAGACTCCCAGCAATGTACCCATCAGATAATTATATGTACACAAATGCAACTGTATGTGGCTATATAGTATCTTATAGTATCTCCTTACCCACCATGTTTTAAGAATGCACAGAAAACATTTCAGTTTTATCTAGACAGAAAATCCATGTCTCCTCCGACCCTTATTACTAAGAGTGTCATACTATTCCCAGTGGTCTTTACCTTGCCTTTATGCCCACGTCGATATACATTACTAGAGTTATTAGCCCACGTAACTGACACAACACTGTTGAATGTTTCAGAATCCCAACCCTTCACTGCTGTGACCACACCTTTTTGTTTAGGCCCACCATCTTGATTACCCCAATCCCAGTCAGGGCCTCTCACCACGACAGCATTGGTGAATATTCCCTTTGATGTAACTTTGGATCGCCCTTGTCTAGACCCAACACATACGCTATAGAGAGAGCAAATATTTTTAATCAGTGTTATTTTAGGGGAACCATGAGACTAGATTTCATAAGAACATGAAAACAACATGGAATCGATGGAAATTTGTAACAGTTGTATACAATTTAAGATAACTTACTGACATTTCAAGCCTAGGCTCTCTGTCATCCCAAAAAAGGAAAATGTGATGAGAACAACAGTCACATCATTTGATTTCATCTTGTGGATACTTTTTTGTTCTCATCACATTTGCTTTGTTTATGACAATGAAGGACCAAGACTCAAAACATCAGTAAGTTATCTCTCTTTTTATACAGTGTTACAGATTTCCATTCATCCCTTATTGTATCTTTATCTCCATCTGATTAGATAATTATTTAACCAATGGAATTGGGATAGTAAACCCCCAACAAAAACCTCAACACAGCAATATCAGCCATATCACAGAAAATCTCAAAGTACCCCAAGATATTGTTAGTTGTCAGTCCTTTTTGTCAACCCCGGGGGGGGGGGGGGGGGCACTTGTTCCGGATCTGATGGGGACGTGCCACCCAGCCTCCTCAAACCTGACCCTGTTTAAGACACCTAAATTCTCGAAAACGATACCCTATATAAGACAAGAGGGCATTTTAGGGACCCTATTTAAGACTGTGAGGAAAATTGTACATTAAAAAAAGAATAGGCAGTTTTAGTCCATTAATATTTTAATTACGTCGCTAGTATGCTAACATCAAGCAATACCTTCGTCACCTGTTTAAGACAATTTATCGTAAAATCTATACCCTGTCTAAGACCGCAGGAGCTAAAATCACGACCCTGATGGGCGGCACATCCCCGTATAGTAAATATATGCAAGTGCCCTCCCCGGGTTGTCAACCCTGATGACTTCCAATAACTTACGACAAGCTTGAAGGAGAGTTGATCCTACAGAAGTGATGATCTAGTGAGTGCTTATCACCATGGTAACATGCTGAACAAAGATTAACGTTATTACAGTCCGCACATTGCCATCGAATTCCTTCAATTCTTTGTTGTTGACATTCACTGCATAAAACATTGTGGTTTACACCTATACATTGATTTTAAACAAAACAACAGATATTATATAGCAATTTAAAGCTACACAGTTTGGTAAGAAGTCAACACAAATGTGAGGTGGACCTATCAAAAAAGCAAGTTTTAAGCATGTAATGTCCAGAAACACCAATGGTCTGCAATGTTATTTCACTTACTGGCATTGTCATGCTGGTATAGCATGGTTAGAGCAATTAAATTTGGAATGGTTTTACAGACAACACAGCACTCACTCGGTCACAGTGCAGCGCAATGCTGTTTCACATTCATACGAAACTCTACTTTCTTTCATTGGACAAGTATTACACTTCTAAGAATGTCTTTTGTACACTATCAGTCAATGAAAAGGAAATTGATTCAATTCAAAATCCTTGCACAACTTTCTCAGTGACATCGTCTAGGCCAATAAATAATTATTACTAATGATACAAGTTAATAGCTACTATCAAGTCTAAATGATCAAGCTTCCATTAAAGAAATTGTGCTGTTGAGCTATTTGAGTTCTCACCAATTGGTCCATTATCTAATAACCGTAAATCATAAGAATTATCATATCCACATCTGTAGTTGGTCCTTGTTCCTCCATCCCACTGCACAATCACAGTCTTGTCTGGAGACGACAAGCTTCCAACCCGTCCAACAATAACAACTGTCCCGACGCTTCCTTCGCCGCCATCTTGATCTCCCCATTTCCAATCAGCTCCTCTAACGACACGTAGCCCAACTTCCATGGGTTATAGAAGTGGTATCAGAGCTTCTTGCATTTGAGAAAATGCTCTGTTATGATTGTGAAGGGGTGCTTTGGTCGTATATTGGTATTTTAGACATGAACATCCCTCCAGCAACGTTGTTTCGAATTCAGTACTACATAGGTGTTGGGATTCCTGTGTAATGTTTTGGCCTAGCTCAGTTCAGTTCCCGCATTTACTGATGTTCTTCAGGGATGTTCTTGTAAAATCAAAAGAGCATAAATATTTATGCACTCTTGGTAAAATAAAAACCTTCTAAAAGGCTTAAATGCTATTTTTCGCGCTTTGCTAATAAGTAAAATATCAAATACACAAATAATTATGGAGATGGAACAACAAAAATACACGTTTTCATTTTATCGTTTATTTGCGGCAAGTTTGAAAGCTCCCATCCACCACTGCAAACTCATCGGAAATGACATCACATGAAAAGATAATGACGTCACATTTAATTTTCATTAGGCATGATGACGTCACAGGCGCGCGATGACGTCAAACCTCATTAACGTCCTTAATTAGAGGTTCCTTTTGTGATCACGATGATCACGTAAGGAATCCTCCGCGAAAAAATGCTCGAATTGGAAACGTTTCGAGCATTATTCGCCTTGGATGAGGATGCAATTGTTGCATTTCTATGTGCTTTACTGATTTTATTATCACTTGAAGGAAGAAAGCTTGTACATTATGTACTAGGTGAGTCGAAATCCTAATTAACGACTTCTTGTTCCATTTCAAATGAAAACGATGAAAAGCTATTCTGAGGGAAAAGGGTTTACTGAGGAGATAGAAATGGAAACAAAATGTAGGAAAAAGTGAGAAATGAGAAAGAACATTTGTTGTGGAAGAATTTAGAAATACGGATAAAAGGTTGAGAGTAAGAAAAAATGGTTCCAAAAGTCGAGAGAAGGGAGAATTAGTCTCATATTGACATTTTTCTTAGGGTTGTGGATGCAACAACTTAAATGATGGGCCGTTATCGGGCCAAGAATAATTCTTAAGTACAAATATTTGAACATTTTTAAACAACGTATTTTATAACTAAAACAATTTACATAGCGATTTTTGTCATTTACTATATTGCTCCTTTATTTGAGCCCACTGAAGTTTGTGTTCAAAGGTAGGCTTTTGGTTACGTGTACAATACCTTGAGATATAAAGGCGTTGCACGGTCACGGCCATGTTAGATGACAGGAACAATAAAATCATTTTACATTAGAAAGAATACCAATGCTTTGGGGTAGCAATCGGGCTGAGGTCATGTGTGGTGCAAAGCCTCTATTCCTTTCCACTTTTTACTGACAGTGGTTTGTTTGTTTCAGTCATTTCATACTATTTCACTGTCCACATTGTCGTAGACAAGGTATTATCTCACAAAGATGCTTTCAGTCGAACTGGTCAATACTTATTTCTTGGAATTGGTACTTTGATCGCTTTGGTATTTTCTTGGTAAGTAAAAAAAATACCAGGATTGCGATTTAAAGTAAGACGGATGGATGAGAGAGTAATGAATGGATGGAGTTAGCTGGCTAAGTGACTAGCTGGTTGGTTGGTCAAGTTTCTGTCTGGTTGGTTCGTTGGTTGGCTGCATTGGTTAGATATCTGATTATGGTTGTTTGCTTGTTTGCTTGGTTAGTTGATTCTATTAGATGGTTGCACTGACGGACTGGATGGATGGATCAGTCGGTCAGTTGTTTGTTTGTTTGTTTGTTTGTTTGTTTGTTTGTTTGGTTGGTTGGTTGGTTGGTTGGTTGGTTGGTTGGTTGGTTGGTTGCTTGGTTGGTTGGTTGCTTGGTTGGTTGCTTGGTTGTTTGGTTGCTTGGTTGGTTGCTTGGTTGCTTGGTTGCTTGGTTGCTTGGTTGCTTGGTTGGTTGCTTGGTTGGTTGCTTGGTTGGTTGCTTGGTTGCTTGGTTGCTTGGTTGCTTGGTTGCTTGGTTGCTTGGTTGGTTGCTTGGTTGCTTGGTTGGTTGCTTGGTTGGTTGCTTGCTTGGTTGCTTGGTTGCTTGGTTGCTTGGTTGCTTGGTTGCTTGGTTGCTTGGTTGCTTGGTTGGTTGGTTGCTTGGTTGGTTGCTTGGTTGCTTGGTTGCTTGGTTGGTTGCTTGGTTGGTTGCTTGGTTGGTTGCTTGGTTGCTTGGTTGCTTGGTTGCTTGGTTGCTTGGTTGCTTGGTTGCTTGGTTGCTTGGTTGCTTGGTTGGTTGCTTGGTTGGTTGCTTGGTTGCTTGGTTGCTTGGTTGCTTGGTTGCTTGGTTGCTTGGTTGCTTGGTTGCTTGGTTGCTTGGTTGGTCGGTCGGTCGGTTGGTCGGTCGGTTGGTCAGTCGGTTGGTCCGTTGGTCAGTCAGTTGGTTGGTTGGTGGGTGGGTCGGTTGGTTGGTGGGTCAGTTGGTTGGTTGGTTGGTGGGTCAGTCGGTCGGTTGGTTGGATGGATGGTTAGATAGTTGATTGATTGATAGGTTGGTTGCTTGGTTAGTTCATCCTGTTGGATGGTTGACTGACTGGATGGATGGATGGCAGGTTGGTCGGTTGGTTGGACAGTTGGTCAGTCGGCGGGTTGGTTGGTTGGTTGGTTGGTCAGTCGGTTGGTTGGTGAGTCCGTCGGTCCGTCGCGCGGTTGGTCGGTCTGTCGGTCGGTCTGTCGGTTGGTTGGTTGATTGGTCGGTTGGTTGGTCAGTTGGAGGGTTGGTCGATCGGTTGGTTGGTTTGTCGGTCGGTTGTTTGGACAATTGGTCAGTCAGTTGGTTGGTCAGTCGGTGGGTTGGTCGATCGATTGGTTGGTTGGTTGGTCGGTCGGTCGGTCGGTTGGTTGGTCGGTCGGTGGGTTGGTCGGTCGGTGGGTTGGTCGGTTGGATGGTCGGTTGGTTGGTTACAGGACCCATATTGATAGCAGATTTTTTATAACTGAAATGGTCATCTTGTAAAAATATGTTATTATTATTATTATTTGTTGGGCGGTCGGTAGGTCGGTCGGTCGGTCGGTCGGTTGGTTGGTTTGGTGGGTGGGTGGATGGTTGGTTGGTTGGTTGGTTGGGTTGTGGTGTGTTGGTGTCTGGGCTGTTTGGCTGTTCAATTATTTGATTTATTGGTTGGTTGGTTCGATCATTGGTTCGTTGGTTACTTAGTCTGTCGGTTGCTTAGTTGGTTGGATGTATGACTCAGTAAATCTACTCATGACAAGTATATCATGGACGACGGATTGACCGATAGATGGATGTTAACTTAAGAGAGATAAACACAGCACTAACATGTGGAAATATTGCAGGTATTTATTGGTAGTCAGCTCACCTCAACGCCAATCTGAAGTATATGGTTATGAGTGCTATTATGAGATTGCTAAAGAACTAGCAATCAGTCAAGGTAATGGTGACTGTGGTGATTTTGTTTGGAATTGTTATGTTTTGTTGTTAATTTCTGCTGCTGTTGTTGTTTGGTTTTGCTTCCGATGTCTGTTAATTCTCTTTCTTGCTTTCCTACCTCATTTTATTATACTATCTTCCTCCCTTATAATTTGTTTGTCCTCAAGGAACTTAAAATCAGGTTCTTAATTCAATCGTTTCTTTGTCCGTTACTGCCTTTATCCTTCCGTATTTCTTTTTTCTCTCTATCGCTAGTTCCTCCCTCCATTCTTTTTTCCTTCCTTCACTTTTTTTCACTTTCTTTTTTTCATTACTTCCTCACTCCCTTCCTCCTTTCCTTCCTTCCTTCTTTCCTTTTTTCCTTCTGACATTCCTCCTTTCCATCCTCATTTCCTTCTGTCTTTAAGTTACTCCATTACTCAGTTACGCACTCATTCATTGATTTCTTCTTTGCTTCTTTGTTCGTTTTTTGTTTGTTTGTTTGTCTCTATACTTATAACATTATTGATTTTTGCTTACCTAGCCGATAACAGTACTTCTACCAAGGATGTAAACCACAGCGTTGTGAAACTCGAATACGAATCACCAATCACATCAGGTACTGAGACAAGAAAATTAATCAACTCTCTGGGACAATCGCAGACAGATCACGAGAACGACTCGGAAATCCTTCCAGTGAAGAGCATCAACGCAGCTCGATGTGACGACAACTCATTTCTCGACATAGCTCTAAAGGATGATGTAGATGATGATATGAAAACTGAGATCAATGACAAAGTCGAGCAGCATGGTACGTCTGAACAAGACATCACTAAAGGGGTCAATATATGTGATGTCGAGTCAGATAACACCGCTGCAGTCAATCATCTTGAAACCAAAGAGCACCACGTTCAAGAACATCATGGTGAAGGAGACGACGTTAAACCGCATGGGGTCACGGGAAACGACGTCTTACTTCAAGAAACTGCTGGTGCAGACGACATTCGAAAACATTCATCCACTGGAGACGACTTGGAACAGCATGGAACCGTCGACGGAGACGACGTCAAACCGCATGGGGTCACGGAAGACGACTCTCTGCACGGTTTCGCTGGAAACGACTTTCAACATCATAGAGCTGTTAATGGAGAGGATTCACGACACCAAGGAGTCACTGAAGACAAGGTGACTGTACAACGTCGGGTCATGAAGCAAGAAGTCACTGGGAAGGATGACAAGACCAGCAAGAACGATAATGGAAAATGCGAGTCCGGAAAGAAAGACGAATCCAGAGACAACGACGATGGAGAAGACGAATCCAAAGACAACGATGATGGAGACAAGTCAAGAGACAACGATGATGGAGACGAGACCAGAGACAACGATGATGGAGAAGAGTCCAGAGACAACGATGATGGAGACGAGTCCAGAGACAACGATGATGGAGACAAGTCCAGAGACAACGATGATGGAGACGAGTCCAGAGACAACGATGATGGAGACGAGTCCAGAGACAACGATGATGGAGACGAGTCTAGAGACAACGATGATGGAGACGAGTCCAGAGACAACGATGATGGAGACGAGTCCAGAGACAACGATGATGGAAACGAGTCCAGAGACAACGATGATGGAGACGACCAGACCACAAATAACGTTGTCAAGGAAGACGTCATCGGAGAGATCGACGACGGAGAAGACCGCACCAGAGATAACGTTGTCAAGGAAGACGTCATCGGAGAGATCGACGACGAAGAAGACCGCACCAGAGATAACGTTGTCAAGGAAGACGTCATCGGAGAGATCGACGACGGAGAAGACCGCACCAGAGATAACGTTGTCAAGGAAGACGTCATCGGAGAGAAGGACGACGGAGAAGACCGCACCAGAGATAACGTTGTCAAGGAAGACGTCATCGGAGAGATCGACGACGGAGAAGACCGCACCAGAGATAACGTTGTCAAGGAAGACGTCATCGGAGAGAAGGACGATGGAGAAGACCGCACCAGAGATAACGTTGTCAAGGAAGACGTCATCGGAGAGAAGGACGATGGAGAAGACCGCACCAGAGATAACGTTGTCAAGGAAGACGTCATCGGAGAGATCGACGACGGAGAAGACCGCACCAGAGATAACGTTGTCAAGGAAGACGTCATCGGAGAGAAGGACGATGGAGAAGACCGCACCAGAGATAACGTTGTCAAGGAAGACGTCATCGGAGAGATCGACGACGGAGAAGACCGCACCAGAGATAACGTTGTCAAGGAAGACGTCATCGGAGAGAAGGACGACGGAGAAGACCGCACCAGAGATAACGTTGTCAAGGAAGACGTCATCGGAGAGAAGGACGATGGAGAAGACCGCACCAGAGATAACGTTGTCAAGGAAGACGTCATCGGAGAGAAGGACGACGGAGAAGACCGCACCAGAGATAACGTTGTCAAGGAAGACGTCATCGGAGAGAAGGACGACGGAGAAGACCGCACCAGAGATAACGTTGTCAAGGAAGACGTCATCGGAGAGAAGGACGACGGAGAAGACCGCACCAGAGATAACGTTGTCAAGGAAGACGTCATCGGAGAGATCGACGACGGAGAAGACCGCACCAGAGATAACGTTGTCAAGGAAGACGTCATCGGAGAGAAGGACGACGGAGAAGACCGCACCAGAGATAACGTTGTCAAGGAAGACGTCATCGGAGAGATCGACGACGGAGAAGACCGCACCAGAGATAACGTTGTCAAGGAAGACGTCATCGGAGAGATCGACGACGGAGAAGACCGCACCAGAGATAACGTTGTCAAGGAAGACGTCATCGGAGAGATCGACGACGGAGAAGACCGCACCAGAGATAACGTTGTCAAGGAAGACGTCATCGGAGAGATCGACGACGGAGAAGACCGCACCAGAGATAACGTTGTCAAGGAAGACGTCATCGGAGAGAAGGACGACGAAGAAGACCGCACCAGAGATAACGTTGTCAAGGAAGACGTCATCGGAGAGATCGACGACGAAGAAGACCGCACCAGAGATAACGTTGTCAAGGAAGACGTCATCGGAGAGAAGGACGATGGAGAAGACCGCACCAGAGATAACGTTGTCAAGGAAGACGTCACCGGAGAGAAGGATGATGTACACGACGTATTCTTAGAGAGCGACGATGAAGACGGTGAGACCAAAGATGACGATCTTAAGGAAGAAGAGTTCAGAGAGGACGATGAGAATATATTACAGAAGACGAGAACCTTTGGATCCTCACTGGCCTTAGTTGGGGATATACTTATTGAAGATCCAGACATTTCACCAGTCTTCTCAACTCACGCCAAGATCGGTTTTATTGGTTTGGGAGCTCTCGCCGGCTTTATTATGTTCAAAATGTGGAAACGTAATTAAGATTCTTAGATTTTGCTTGTATGTGTATGGGAGATTACTGTTAAACTCGCTTTGCGTGCGTGCGTGTGTTTGTGCGTGTGCGTGCGTGCGTGTGTGTGTGTGTGAGAGAGAGAGAGTAAGAGAGAGAGAAATGTCTACTTTTTTTCCTGTCAAAATTACTGTCACAATTAGAAACCGTATTGAATTAAAAACAGTATTCCCTAAGCAGTTACTGTCAGGTAGCTTTATGTAGGTAGTTTTCATTATTTCTTTCTTCTTTTCTCATTATTTCTTTCTTCTTTTCTTCCTTCCTTCCTTTTTTTTTTTTTTTTTTTTTCTTTCTTTCTTTCTTCCTTCCTTTCTTTCTCTCTCTTTTCTTCTCTCCCTCCCTCTCTCTCTTTCTTCCTTTCTATCACATTTACTCCCTACCCCCCCTAAACTAATTTTATCTCTTGGTCAGGGACCCTTTTAAAGTCTTTCCACTTCACTTAATCGAAACAAAATTTGCATGCCATTCGTCTTCCCGTGCGTCATTTAACATCAAATGTTATCATAACATCATCCTTTAAGAATTTATAACATGTAGCACTGCTAAATCTTATTATCAGAGAGATATTTGATAATACGTTTGATAACGAGATTTCTTTAAGATATAATTGTGAATTCAAGACTGATGCAATGTCTAAATACTGATAAGGTAAATATCTACAAATGATTTGGTCACAAGCTTTGTATATACATAGCAGGGTAGATTATCAGTTTGCAGTAAGTCTACTCATTTGATGATGTACACATATTTTATAGAAATCAATATTACTTGTATTTAGACAAGAATGGTACATAACGGTCTCTATACCATTGTATACACAAAATGTAAGCCGCGGTAAGCGATCACCTCTGATGATCGACTACTTTGATGCATCAAGAGTTGTCATTTAAAATAACTGGGAACTTTATTTTGCTAAAACAACTCAGAAAAACAGTACTAATTTCTACTCAGAGTCCGTCCAAGTTAAGGCCTAAGACTGGGAATAACAGTAAAGTAACGGAGTGTTTGTACTTCATGTGTGTCACAGATTTTCTTTCCCACATATTTATCATTTCAGACGAATCAATCAATAAGAACTCGACAGCTCGATATAAATTGTTATTTTTATTAAGGTAAATATATTTTTTATTGATATACGAAATTTCTTTCATTTATTTTTTCATTGAAAAAGAATCGAATTTCTACCAATTTCATGATTTGTATTAATTATTTTGATATTAAGTACAATTATTATGCAAAAGACACGAATGGCCGAGTCAGTGGATAAGTGCGGTAGGATTAATTGTGTTGTAGATGACACTCAGTTCCCTTCAAAGCTACGTTTGTAGCCAACATGTCCCATTATCCTAGGATTTTCGACGTAATTACGTCGTGAAATCGTGTTTTCCGACCGTAATCCCGACGTCGTCGGGTTTTCGTTAGGTTTTCGTTATCGCCGACGTCGAGTTTTCTCAGGTTTTTGACGTAAACCAGATGTCGGTTTTTGTGGGTTTTACCACGTTACTCCGACGACGTTGGTCACTCAAAAGACACTATATTTGAAGTGATTTAGTGTGTCAATTATAACGACATCTTCTATGTTTTCAGACTTCATGACTGGCATTGAGAATAAAGCATTTACTCCCACTGAAGAATTCAGTGACAACTCGTTTGTCTCTTGTCAATCTATTAAGATTAAGAAAGGTATGTGGATAGGCATATACTACAAGCTTGTCAGCGTCATTTTGAATCAACATTCAAAGTTATTTGGATGATTGCTCGGGGCCGTCCGTTACTACAACTTCCCGCCAACACTACCTAAAATTTTTTCGCAGCTCGTTCGCCTCTTCGGCTGGCCAATTGCAGTGGGCGGGAGGGAAAAAGCTCTGATAATCACGGTACCACAATCATGGTACCACCAATAGAGAACTAAGCTTTACGTACACTACGGGAAACGACAGAGAGGATCACATGACTTACTGTTTGTTGCGTTTTGCCATTTTGTCATTTCAACGCGAAGGTGAGGAATTTCGCGTTTCAGGCGCGAAAATGCAGGTCACATGATCGTCTTTGCCGTTCAGTTCTCGCGTAAGTCAAGCTTAGCTCTCTAATGATTTACAACACTTTATTTTGATAGATCCATGTCAACATATTGGTATCGTCCTTGAAAATCCTTCTGTTTACACCACATCGTACCTACCCGACTTATCAGGAATCTCCGTGAGCTGTCTTATACCTGGTAGTCCGGCTGATGGCAAACTAAAGCCCGGTGATGTTATAGTATCGGTAAGACGGCTCTCTCATGTTTTTATTCAATAGTTCCATCACCGCCTGCGCCAACTGAAATTCACTCGTTCCTCTTTTCCTTCTTAATTGCCACGAAATTTGAGGGCATCAAACTGAATTGATGACGATTGTTCTTTGAAAAGCCAAAATGAAAATCCACGTTTTTATATATCGATGATACACTTAACAAAGAGATTGCAATTTCCGTGCGTCTGTACTCTAATAGATGCTCAGATGACGTCAAAATGTGATGTTGAGGTCTTCAGTGCATCTATTAGAATACAGGCCACGGAAGAATGGAATCTATTTGTTTTATGTAATATTCATCAAAACATTTCTACTAATCAAAGCGCGGATAAGATTTCATAACGTCATCTATACGTGTGTACTGTAATCATACACGATTCTCGACCAATCAGAGCACGCATAACATACCAATTATTATACAATCATGAAATAAACGCGATAGCAGTCATGAATCATTGATAAATCAAGAAATTATACAATAGACTATTTCTACATTTATTTCCACAGATCAATGGTTATCAAGTGGGTGAGTGTACTACAGGTGCTGCTATTAAGTTGTTGAGAGAATGCTCAGAGCAAAACGTTGTACAACTGACCATCAAACGAGCACGAGTGTACTAGAGTATTTTTATTGTTTACATTTAGATATTTGACAATATCATAGAAAGTTTATTCCAAATTTCTATAAATTTATCACAAAAATCGAGACAAAAATAGTCCTACGTCAGCATTGTTACTATGACAACTGTCTAAATCTAGAAATAAGTTTATTGTGACGTGACCGTGGCTACCGCGTTGTTAGTAACAGTTGCTATGGAGTCTTGTATGTGATGATGCTTTTCTATGTATTACTATATAATGTGATTTGCAATTAAGTTGCTTATCAAGATAGTTTAGATCCGAAGCAATTTTCCCTTCAACTTTGTTTTTGGAATATTGCGCGGAACACAGAGTTGCATCGTGTGTCCACCCCTGCAACAGTTGCAGGTTTAGGATCGAGTTTTACTTCTGCGACGTGGCGAACACGACTGGGGTGGAAACACGGTGCAACTGTGTTGTGAGGAATGTTGTCTTGTGTGTCCAAACATTTACAATCAGTGCATCAGGCTCTTACCTGCCGTTAAAACAAGCATTACCGTGTCCTTGGTTATGATATTCGTGTAAAAGAGTTTATCTTATCATCTGGTGATTTTACATATGATGTGCCAAGTTTCTGACTGTTTGAGCGACAAAAATGAAGTTATGTGTGTGAAAAATCGATTGTACAGTGGGAATATCTTTAGTAGTTGATAGTGCAAAGTGAATATAATCACAAACTTCGTGCATTTGGAAAATATGGCTTCCCACTATGGGACGGATATGACATCACGCTATTTGCGCCTGCGTAGAAGGTTCAACGTGTGCGCATGCGTAACAACATGCTGTTGTGGATTGTAAGACAGAAATGATCTCATGTACATTATCAGCAGTACAAGGATTCTGGGCGGCTTTTCAATCGTCTTGCTTCTCTTGCCTGCTCGTTCCATGCGTCAGCATACGAACTACAAACTTGCGTTTTCCTGCGTTGAAGGAATTTCCGTTTGATAATGACCGTAGCGCAATTACTATCAAAGGTTTTCATTTTCTTTTCCGCTTCTAAAAACGTAACGTTACTAAAGTTCTCACCACCAAACGAAACAATTTCATCTCCGTTTCTCAGCGCACCAGATGATAAAGAGTCTTGAATGTCTAATACGTGAATTGGTAAATCCCCGTACGGGGAATAAGTCCCTCCGGCAATTGTAAATCCCCAAGTATTTGAAACCCTATAAACTTTTGTCGTAAGCGTCTTTTTATCGATATATCTGCCACTATTTGTACGCTGAAGTTTTCGTGGTGCGACGTTAACTTGTTCAGTATTCACTGGTTTTAGTCCACTTGTAGAGACACTATCGATGTACATAGAAGAGGGTCTTCGAACACAAGCTGAGGTACTTCTTCGTACAGGTCTGTCTGGAGGTGGTACAAAAGTGTCCCAATTCAATGAAGTTCTCTGGCGCCTTATTGTAATAGGCCATGTTGTTCGCTCTTCTTCGCTCTCTTCACAAGCTGTTCCTCGTAAACTAAATCTTCCTCGAACGCGAAAAGAACCACGACGAAGGAACATTGCTGGTTCTTCAGGTAATGTTTCATCCTCGTCGTCAGAAGCCACCTCAATAATTGACTCTGCTACGATGCTGCGTCTCATTAATGAGCCGTGTCTTGTAAGTAGAGTTGGTTCAATGGCTTGTTGTTCTGTTCTGTAGTCGTCTTCAGTACAAGGACCAGGGAGACTGTCTGACAGGGTACTCATGGAAAACACTGAAGTTGTTTCTATGCTGTCCGTGTCTGGGTTGTTGGACAACTGATCGTCTTGTTTGGTAGCAATCATCTGAAATCATGGAGTGTTAGTTATTATTATTCAATTCACAATTAACACAATACCGCGGTCAAACGTCTGCGAGTGCGCAAGATTTTGAGCACGGGTGAAAAATCCGCAAAGTCCTTAAAATGAAGTTATTTTACTAAATTTGCCTTATGTGGCTTAAGTTTCGCCGACAAAGTATTGTCTACTTCACTGCCAAACGGTTTCGCCGAGGAGGCATTTTATAAGGCGCGCATGCGCAGTACATTTTGCATGGTGTTATCATACACATAACGTGTTAAAGGTGTGGTGTGTGTAACTACAGAAACAAAAATTACCTGACGCGCACACCAGGCTGATGTGTTGCTCAACATGCTTAAGCGATCCTCATAGTCGTTACTCTCCTCAGGGACCCCTCCCTCCTTGATACTTTTCGTCTCCTCACAACCAAGGGCTATGACATCATCATCATCATCATCTTCACTATCATCAGCACCAATGAATGAAGTACATCGTGATTCCCGTCTAACCAGTTTAGCCGGTTTGGCTAGTGGACTGATGGCTGACCTTTGAACGTTAATAATGGAACTGACACCCTTGGTGATAATACTGGATTCGTTGGCTTCTTCAAGGACGCTTCGTTTCCTTGTTCGCGCTTTTGGAGAAGTGATGTTTGGATCTGCGTCTCGGGACGTATCTTCGTCGTAGTGAAACGATGACAAAATTGATCGATTCCCGTCCTTTGATCTTTCAATAACAAGTTTGATTACAGGTGGAAGAGAGCGAATGACAGCCAGAGCCAGACTGTGTGTTCTTCCGCGTAACGTGTGCCCATTGACCTCGATTATCTCGTCTCCAATCCGCAAGCTACCTGCCTTTGATGCGAAGGAGTTGGGTAGAATGTCTTTGATGTAGTGTTTTTGAAGTGGCGTGTCTGTACCCCGACTAACACAAGACCAATATATCCATTGGGGGGTTTGGATAGCTGAAATTGGAATAAAAAAAGACTGAATGACCAGCTCTGTACAATGACAGCTTCTGTATAATGACCACCTCTGTACAAATGACCACTTCTCTACAATGACCACCTCTGTCCAGTGACCACCCCTGTCCAATGACCATCTCTCTACAATGACCACCTCTGTCCAATGACCACCTCTGTCCAATGACCACCTCTACAATGACCACCTCTGTACAATGACCATCTCTGTACAATGACCACCCCTGTCCAATGACCATCTCTCTACAATGACTACCCCTGTCCAATGACCACCTCTGTACAATGACCAAAGTTTTTTGGTAATTCAGTATTTGAAGAGAACTTTTGGAATGTGTTGAAGTCAAAATGTTTTTCAATCTAAAATGTTTAAATACATTTACTTGATGTATCTAAGTTGTTTACCATTACAGTTTCATTTTCAGTTTTAGAAGTTTTTATGTTTATTTAAATCTCGTAAAATTTAATTAGTTTGACAACAACGCCGGAAGAATGTCAGCTTTGTTTAGATTCTCATGATTACTAGATACACAACAAAATGTATCCTTTTATTGTTGCAAATAATGAAATAGAAACAGAAAAATGCTGAACATAGAAAAGAAACCGTTTTAGGACAACTAAATATCAGTGAAAATCAAAAAGATTTTTCCTTAAAAAATGGGGAAATAATATGTACGCTTTTCTGTGGATGAGCAAAACACATCTGAGGGATAGGAAAGGTTTGTGGAATTGACAAGTAAATCTACGTGAAACGTAATTACAAAAAAAAACATCTGCAAGAATCAGATACTCTTGCAACAAAATTCTAACAATTTTGAGCGGCGTTTAATAAGCAACTCAAAAGAAACTGAAATCTATCTCTACACACTTTAATGAAGAATTTTATGATCAGAAAAAGCCTTGTGTATTTTGTGGCCGGAAAATCTTGAAACACTGTGCTCTGAATTCTTCCCTCATAAAGCAAACTGTAATATTTGTAGTAAACACAAAACATTGTTCTCAGTTATTTTGCATCGAATTTTCTTTTATGATGAAGTGTTATTGAATCTTTTTGTTTATCAATTCTTTCACAATGAGTCAAAACAATGAGGATTCAATTCATCTGGTCGAACGGCTAATAACAAAGGCTTCAAAACCGAAGTGCGAAGTGGGCTGTGAAACTACTTGCTCACACCTGTTAGCAACATGCTAGCTCTTGACTAAACTATTTTTTCTAACCCTAATGTACAACAAAACCGCTATCGATATAAACACCTTCACAGGGAATTAGAAATAATTTGGTTTTTCGCACGCAAAGATTTTAAAAAGTTTTTCGAGAAAAATACTTGCTCAAGATATTTTGTAACAAATTGCTATTAAACTTTTTTTGTAAAACAATCCACGTTTTACATTTACAATTTCAAAGCCGATTCTTTTCGGCCTGATTGACAAGCAGAATGTAATTCTAAATAGCTAGTAAAAAACTAATTGCTACAAAATCAAATGCACACAGTTGAATCGCATATTAAATTTGGAAGCTAATACGCGTTGATTTTACAAGAACATTTTGGTGAAGTTCTTGAATTTTCCAGTGCAAATTTATGTTTTGTCTTCAAATTGTTGAAGTTAGTTGAAATAAAGCTTAATCTTCATGTTGTTTATCAGCTGTTTCGTATTCTTTTGTTACTTTTTTTGTGGCATTAAGATAAAATCCCAAAAGTTATGATAGTTTTAACTCAATTTTCTAAAAATGCAATAAAAAGAAAACTTTTAAAAGGTGTTAAATTAAGTAAAAAATGCCAAGCAGCATCTTAGAAAAAAATACTTAATTTGTGGCCATTTTGTTGTAAGACAAACTTGTTTACTAACTCAAATCCTAGCACGCTAAACAAAACTTTATCAGCATGTTGCCCTGATCTTATTTTGAATTGTAAAAAGAACGCTAGGATATTTTTGTTTTCGTCTTCGGCTGGTTGACAACAAACACACAGTATTTCTTTGTGTAGTGATTTACCTTACTCAGTGCTTGTCAAAGCTTCAAAAATACATCACAAACTTGTAAACAATAAAAATCGTTTTACAGTCAAGTCTTTTGTAGATAATTCTGAGGCTCCAAAATCATAATTATAATGCATGTTGTTTTTGTGATGCAATACTTAATTTATTGAAGAAAACAGAAACAATTTTGTTTTTGTAGAAGCGGGCGTTACCGCGGGACGAAGCGGAAATACAACTGTGCTTGGTCTTCCGTACACTATTTCCTATCTCGTTTATTTATATTGTAAACACAGTAAGAAAAAGAAAATTATAACTCAGCTTTTCACCCTTGTATCTCTTCAATATAAGAAAGAGAGTATTTCATAAAAGTAATGAGTTATTTAATATTGAATATGTGTATTGTGTTTTGGTTCAAAGAACCCAGCTCAATGTAAGAAAACCATTTAAGCGTAAAAATCCATTTTGATGTTGCTATGAAAGTATATATTAGAATTGATATAATTAGGAATCAAGCTTTTGTAATATTGTTGATTTTAAGGCTTTAGAGACAGTAAGCTTCCCGCCACACGTGGCGCTCATTTTACCCGCGCATTTTTCATGGTCAGATACAACATCGTTTTATAGATCTCAAATATAAAATCGTCTATATATTCTGTAAACATTTTCATGTGGTAAAAATAATGGATTTTATCACTCCAAGGAAAGGTTATTATTTTTTTGTCAAATACATGAACCGCAAACCAGTGTACATTATGTTCAAACACTTCACATCACCGATAGATAACCGTTTATATTACAAAATCCTTGATATCTTACCTCCATTGTAAAAATTCCTTCATCCATCTCTCCCCCTTTCGCGATTTCTTCAACATTTTCATAATCATTGGATTTGGTTTGTTCAGATTGTCGAGGATAGTTATACATCCTTAAAGATGAACGCAGTGGATGCGGGTGGTTGTGATCGCTAGCCGGAAAATTCGACGCTGAATTCCAATGGCGCGGCAGACTGAGTGAACCTCGCCAAAAACTGTCCCCACTGTCCTTTAGCGGCTGACATGTTTCTTGATATACCTCGTTTGAAAATGAAATTCCTTTGTAAGTTTTACGCCTAGGGCTATCGACATTCCGATTCCCAATCTTCAAGAGCTTGCAAGCTCTTTGAACGATTGGGCTAAAATTTGGCGGTTTCATAACGTAACGAGAATTTGAACCTCTCGCGGTCACTAAAAACAGGCTGGCGTGTCCAGTTTCCCTTTCAAGAAAGTAATCGTTTAGAAGAAGTGATCATGTTTAACATTTAACAACGAAATCGAATGAATGATCGCTTGTTCCATGCATCTGTCTTCTGTCAATACACCGATCACCCAAGTACTTTTTTGTCTCGACGCCTTTGTGTGCGCTTTGAAAGAACAAAATAAATCAAAGCAACAAAAGAAATGTAAATTACCCTCGTAATTCTAATTACTCATGCGGTTACACAACCGTGAACATAAAAATCTGCTACTTCGAGCATCAAAACACCCGCACAGCGGAGTTCGCATGCAAACTTTTCGTCATGGTATAACTATAAGTGCCGTCCATAAATATTACTCCATCATT